>ML093492.1:0-42895 GCA_003697995.1 Taxidea taxus jeffersonii | reverse complement strand
ACGGTTTTTCTCCCTCCCCGGTCCCATCTTGTTTCATTTTTTACCCTCCTACCCCCTACAACCCCATACCCTGCCTCTCAAATTCCTCATATCAGATCATATGATAATTGTCTTTCTCTGATTGACTTGTTTCGCTTAGCATAATACCCTCTAGTTCCATCCACATAGTTGCAAATGACAGGATTTCGGGTGTTTTTTTTTTTTTTTTAAAGATTTTATTTATTTATTTGACAGAGATCACAAGTAGGCAGAGAGGCAGAGAGA
Source organism: Taxidea taxus jeffersonii (assembly GCA_003697995.1). NCBI lineage: Eukaryota > Metazoa > Chordata > Mammalia > Carnivora > Mustelidae > Taxidea > Taxidea taxus. The sequence continues at coordinate 42,631 of ML093492.1, read as the reverse complement.
GAGAGGAGGAAGCAGGCTGTCCGCAGAGCAGAGAGCCCCATGCGGGGCTGGATCCCATGACCCTGGGATCATGACCCGAGCCGAAGGCAGCGGCTTTAACCCACTGAGCCACCCAGGCGCCCCGATTTCGGGGTTTTTTGATGGCTGCATAGTATTGTGTGTGTGTGTCTGTGTATGTGTGTGTATGTATACCACATCTTTATGCATTCATCTGTTGATGGACATCTAGGCTCTTTCCATAGTTTGGCTATTGTGGACATTGCTGCTGTAAACATTTGGGTGCATGTGCCCCTTCAGATCACTACATTTGTATTTTGGGGGTAAATACCCAGTAGTGAGATTGCTGAATAATGGGGTAGCTCTATTTCAACTTTTTGAGGAACCTCCATGCTGTTTTCCAGAGTGGCTGCACCAGCTTGCATTCCCACCAACAGTGTAGGAGGGTTCCCCCTTTCTCCACATCCTTGCCGACATCTGTCATCCACAGTATTGCTATTGTCTTAATAACTTTTTTTTTCTTAGCTTAGAATATCAGAAAGAAAACAAGGTGGGATCGGGAGGGCGACAAACCATAAGAGACTCTTAATCTCACAAAACAAACAGGGTTGGGGGGGAAGGGGGGAAGGATGGGGGCAGGGATAGGGTAGTTGGGTTATGGACACTGGAGAGGGTATGTGCTGTGGTGAGTGCGGCGGAGTGTGTAAGCCTGACGATTCACAGACCTGTACCCCTGGGGCTAATAATACATTCTATGTTAATAAAAAAATTTTTAATTAAAAAAAAACAATATCAGAAAGATGTTCTACCAGACTCTGAGAATGTATTCATTGTTCTATTACTATATTCTCATTTTAATATGATTCTCTTCTTAGGAAGAAATCTACACTTACTTGAGCATAAGCTGTGTGCCAATTACTGTGCTAAGTTATATGCTTTGTTTAGTCCTTCCATCTCTTTGATGTGGGCTCATAATATTGACTGTTTTACAAAGGAGAAGTGGAGGCTTAGGAAAGAAAAAGGAATTACCCAAATTTTAGTGCTGATAGATGACAGAGTCTAAAGCTGTCACGCAGGTGTACCTGAGTAACAAAGTCCGTTTCTTTCAACTCTGTGTTATAACTTATATATTTCAAAATTTCTTTATGGAAAAAATAATTTTTTATCCTGTTTCTTCCAGTGAACTTGTCTAACCCTTGTAGTTTTTGCATAGTCCTCTGTTACTGATTTCAACTTTAAATTTCCCCTAAGTATTAGCTAATTCTAATGGTTGTTTTAGTTATTAATATGTGTTTATTGGGCAGGAAGTTGAGTATTTCTACACTTGACTTGATCTTAGCCAAAAGGCTGAGAAGCGATTGGAAGTTGAGTATTTCTAGAGTTAAAACATTCATACACTGTTTTTCTTTCCTTAATTTTTAACCCTGTCTGGGATTATAAAATCATTAAAAGACATAACATTGACTTAAGATTGGAATACTAGGAATCTAAACTGACAAATAAGCAAAATCTGTTAAATAAGACTCTGTGAGGGGGCGCCTGGGTGGCTTGGTCGGGTAAGCATCTGCCTTGAGCTCAGATCATGATCTCAGGGTCCTGGGATCGAGCCCTACTGTGGGCTCCCTGCTTAGCGAGAGTTTGCGTCTCTCTTCCCTCTGCCCCTTGCGTGTGCTCTCTCTCTTGCTCTCAAATAAATTAAATCTTTAAATCAGACTCTGTGAGCTGGGACCCAAACTCAGAAGTTTCTAGTGATGCTGCTATGCAGCCAGTGTGGAGCCTTGGAGAGTTGACAAACCATAAGGGACTCTTAATCTCAGGAAACAAACTGGGGGTTGGGGGGGAGTAGGAATGGAGTGGCTGGGTTATGGACACTGGGGAAGGTATGTGCTATGGTGAGTGCTGTGAAATGTGTAAGCCTGATAAATCACAGACCTGTACCCGTGGAGCAAATAATACAGTATATGTTAATAAAATACTTATTAAAATAATACAGTATATGTTAATAAAATAGCTTTTGATGGTAACATGTCCCTTAGTGTCGCTTGGAGTAGAGGTTAGTGTGCATCAGAATCACCGACAGGAATCACAGACCTGTGCCCCTGAAACAAATCATTATATGTTAATTAATTGAATTTAAGTAAAAAAAAAATTAAGGGGTGCCTGGGTGGCTCAGTGGGTTAGGCCTCTGCCTTCGGCTCAGGTTGTGATCTCAGGGTCCTGGGATGGAGCCCCACATCGGGCTCTCTGCTCAGCAGGGAGCCTGCCCCCCCTCCCCCCACCTACTTGTGATCTCTCTCTCTGTATCAAATAAATAAATAAAATCTTCTAAAAAAAATTTTTTTTAAAGTCACATGCAGGGAGAGCTTGTTAAAACACAGACTGCTGGGCCCTGTGCCCTGAGGTCAGAGGTGGATCCAGGGATTTGTGTATCTAACAAGTTTTCCATGATGCTGACACTGCTTTCAAGCTGTCCTTTGAGAACCACTTATGGTCTAGGATTGTGCTTTGAGAATCTCTAATTTAGGGTCCCACTTTCTGAGTTGTTTTTTTAGAGGTGATGATCCCCACAGCCACCCACCTTTCCAGCTACATATCCACATAGACTGTGCAGACTATCATTCAGGATTACTGGGAGACCTCAGATGCCTGTTACAGTGTTAAGTGCAGTCGTATCTCCAGATGAAGAATTTGTTGTTGTCCACATGGAAAAACCTCAAATGAATTTGACTCCTCCCTTCATCTATTCTTTAAACTATAAAGCAATCAGTTACTTCTGTTTAGAGATCTCTTCATACCGGAGCCATAGGCTTTTTTTCTGTTAGTCCTTCAGTGATTTTTTAAAAATCCCAAAAGGTAAACATACTTTCCTCTATTATCTAATTTGTTTCTAGCAAAAGGGTGATTTCACCCAAATGAAGTAACTACAGATAAATTAGGGTTAACCAGTATTTACTAAAGGATCACTTAACTTGGAAAGTTGGAATTATTTTTTTTTTCAATTACGGTAAAATAGACAACATGAAATTTACATTTTAAATGTTACAGTTCAGTTCAGTAGTCTGAGTATCTTTATAATATTGTGCTGTCATCACCACCATCTCCCCAGAGCTCTTTTCATTTTGCATAACTGAAACTCTCTACCCATTAAATAATAACTTCCCATTCATTCTCCTGACCCCACCTCCAGCCGCTGGCAACCACCATTCACTTTCTGTCTCTGAGTTTGACTATTCTAGATACTGCATCTATGTGGAATCATCCAGTATTTGTCTTTTGTGAGTGGTTTACTTCAGTTAGCATAATGCTCTTGAGGTTCATACCACATAGCATATGTCAGAATTTGCTTCTTAAGGCTGAATAATACTCTGTTTTACGTACGTGTGTGTATTATGTACTATTACATTTTGCTTATCCATTCATCTTTGAATCAGCACTTGGGTTGCTTCCACCTTTTGGCTATTGTGAATAATGCTACTGTGAAAATGGGTGTAGAAATATCCGTCTGAGTCCCTAGTTTTAGTTCTTTTGGCTATATTCCCAGAAGTGACATTTCTGGGTCATGTGGTAACTCTGTTTAATTTTTGATGAACTGTAAATGGAAGAGAAGAGAACAGATAAAACCTTATTCAACTTCTAAGCTGTCAGCAATAAATCTCTGTATAAACTACAGATTACTTGTATAAGCAAGACAGATTCGGGCGGAGACGGTTGCCATTTTAAAATTGAAATTAACAATTCCAAGTTCAATCTGTTGTTTAATAAAATTAGCTACAAAATTTTCTTTGAGAGAAGATAATTTGATGCATACTGTGTCAACTACACACATTTCTAGAGTAGTTGACATAAGTCCTATAAGATAATGTCAAAAATCTCAGATTCATTCCTTTATGGGTAAATTTCCATACCAGTAACTTTAACAGTTTACCAGTTAATGAGTGGTTGTCTTTATATTGACATTTAATTGGGAAAAAAAATAGATGGAAGGCAGAAGAGTTAAGAGTAACTGATTCCTTTTCAGTAAGAAGTTCTTCAAATAAAAGATATATCAGCATTTAGTTATAACAATATCTACAGCTCATTAACTGTTTCCTAGAACACAGTAATACTATTTTATCTGCTCAGCCACATGAAAAAGTTTAGCATAAAGTCAAGCACATGGACTCTGAGCTGATGCAGAATGGTTTCTAATTCTGATTCTGCTACCTAATAGCAAATTATTTAATCTTGCTGTAGGCCATAAATCCATTTGCTCAATTCATTTTTTCTTTTTAATATTTTTATCTTTAAAAATTATGAATGCAGCAGATGCCCCAACTTGTTTTTGTTTTTTTAAATCAAGTAGTCTGAAAAGCTTATAATATAAAAAGTACAGTGTCCAAGCTATCTTACCTACTGTTACCTTGTTCCATAGAGCAAACAGTTTACTCTCTTAGGAGATTTTCACCTTCAATATAAAGTAATATGGTTATATGGTTATTTCTTACTAATTTTGGATAATATGTGTTATAGCTATGGAAAGTGAGGATTTAGCTGATAAATATGGATTTATCTTCTGATGCTTTACTGTAAGTTTCATATAACTACTTTCACCATCACAATTTAGACCTATTATTTATGAATTTTATAATCATTATTTACATTATTGTGACTAATTTTGGTTTACTACAGAAATATAAGTAGCATACTGTAACTACATTTCTGATAAATCCTCTCTTACCAGTTGTCTTTTTAAAAAATTAAACTATTTTTAGAATACTTGTAGATTTATAGAAAATTTGCAAAGATAGTACAGAGAATTCTATATGCCCTGTCCTTTGTTTTCCAGTTTTCCCTGTCCTTTGTTAGTATGGTGCTTTTGCTGAATTAATGAACTGATATTTATACATTATTTTTAAGCAAACCTCGTACTTTCTCCAAATTTCATTAGCTCTTCCTAATGACCTTTTTGCTCTTCCAGGATCCTATTTAAGATATTATATTACATTTAATCATCATGTTCCCTAGACTCCTCTAGACCATGACAGTTTCTCAGACCTTCCTTGATCCTCATGACTCTCATAGATGTAAAGAACCCTGGTCAGATATTTTGTGGAAAGTTCTTCAGTTGGGATTTATCTCATATTTTTCTCATGAACTGGGTTATGATTTTTTGGGAGGAACACCCCAAGGACCATTTTCATTACATATGTCAAAGGTACCTACTGTCCACATGACTTATCACTGCTCATGTTGACTTTGATTCTCAGTGTTCGGTTTCTCTGTAGTCAAGTCACTCTTCCGTCATACCTGTTCTGTGTTGTACTGTTTGGAAGTGAATCTCAGTGCAACCCTTACTTAAGGTGTGGAAGGAAAGCTCCACCTCTTTGAGGACAAATATCTACATAAATTATTTATAATTCTACCTGAAAGATTTGTCTGTTCTCTTCCATTTGTTTATTCTGTCACATATTTACATCTGTATGACTCATGGATATTTACTTTATACCTTGGGCTATAATCCAGTGTGCTTTATTTTGTTGCATAAATTGTTCAGGCTTGGACACTAGAAGCTCTTTTAGTTGACCCTTATGTCTTTTTGACATACTTCCATCATTGTGCCTTTTTTTTTTTTAAGCATTTCCTTACTTTCTGGCACTGCAGAATGCTCTAGAGTTATCTTCCATATTTGCTCCCCTAATTCAAGAATTATCCATTTCTCCAAGTTCCTTTTATTTTATGTATTCATTGCTATTTAGGTATTATTGCTTCTGTGCCCTTTGAACTGAGAGCAAGGAAATTTGTGTGTATACAATTTCATGTTGATACAAATGTCTGTAAATGTTTCAGTATGTAACCATTTATACCTTTATTAAGCTAAATATGAGTTTATTCTGATATCTCTAAATAGTGCTGATAATATATATGCAGTAAGGACAGGAGAAAGGAGACAGGACAGCTGAGAAAGAAGAGAGGAGGAGAATGGTTAGTACAAACTACTGGATTTAAGCTAATTTCTGTTTTTCTCTGTCTCTAAAAGGTGGTTTTGAGAATTTATTCATTTAAGAAGGCTTTAAAAATATACATAATTTAATCAAAAGGTAATAAAAGAATGCCAGTATTTGTGATGAATTGTTCTGAAGATGGTGTATCAAGATTAACAAAAATGCTTTTGCTGTTCTAAAATATTTTTTTCTTTTTTTATGGGACTGTATATTGAAATCCAGGGAGAGACATATAGGCAGTGAAGTGAAAAGGAGAAGGGATGATGGAAAAATAGGTGAATCAATTAATGAAGTAATACTGCTACCTCATACAAAGCCTTTCAGGATTTCTACTAAAGTACTTTGCATATGAATGAGGATAAGCCATCTTAGGGAGACAGACCAGGTTTTGACTAAGAGTTCTGTGCCTTATTATCTGGGTCACCTTGGGCAAATTTCTTAACTTCTCTAAATCTTAATGTTTTGATTGCAAAAATGAGAATAGCAATACCTGCCTTGCTGAATTGTGAGGATTGAATGAGATGAAGTTTATAGAGCACCAAGCACAGTGATGGGCATGAAGTAGAGAATTACCAGATAAAACTTCCTACCTGATTTGTGTGCTGAAAAGTTCTGGGGTTTTTCACCATTTTCCTAGTATGTATAAGGGAAGCTGGATTAATTCTAAGACTTCTCAGAGTTTGGGTGTGACTTAGGTCAAGCCAGCATCGGTACTTCAAACTTACTGGCCACTCAATTGAAAATAGTTAGAAATTTGATTCAGTGTTTAGTTTCACCTCATTGTAAGTTTTATGTATGAGAAACTGAATTTATAGACGTTTCGACAGTAGAGTTGTTTTAATAATGAGTTCCCATCACACACTTAAAATTATTTGACTTGCTTTGCAATCATAATTACAAACCCCGTCACATTATTAAAAGAAAAAAGTTTTTTGTAAGTAAGGTTTTCTATTTGTTCCCATTAAAAGTCTATGAGTTTTAAGTAGATTCTTGACCAGCGTCTCATATCCTTTAGCTCATTCAACTTTAACACCTGTCCTATCCCCAGTAGCTTTTCCAGAACTATTATTTTCACTGGGAAGCTAACTGAGTTTTCCCAGTTCAAACAGGGCTTCTTAGCACTTTTACCTTCACGATGACAGCATAGTGGAGAAGATAAATTGACAAGCCTTATCTGTATCTTTCCCAGTGCCATCTGGACTCAAGTCATTTTTCTGCATCTCTTAGGTCATGATTTCCATCTTCTGGATTTGGTGCTGAGCATAAGAGGTCTTCTGAATCTGATTGTGGTGTTTTTTTAAGTAAAACCAACCCCACTTTAAGCAAGTAACCATCTGTAGTCTTGACATCGACGTGAGCTTTAGTCATGATCTGCCATTTTTTTTACCTTGGAGTACCTTTTGTCATGATGCATGCCGTGAAAGTTAGGTATCTTTTGACTTGAATTTCGTCATTAATTTTCTAAATTCATCTTCTACAGATTAGCATGGCTAGTTCAGAAACCCTTAAGGCCATCACATCAGTTTTAGCTCCTTGAGATCTTGTGACTAGTATTTTTCCAAAATTTTTTATATTACCAAAGCTTGTGCTTTCACATCATACCATTCTCTCTTAGAAAACGCTTCTGACACTTCTCATAAGGTCCTTTTTTTTTTTTTTTTTTATCCTCCTTCCCCAACTGCCATGGTGCTGCTTAGAGAGCAAAAAGGGCAGATTTTTGAATTTATTCTTTAGGTCGAGTCACTTAAACCCTTACTTGCCTGTGTATCACCACTTTGAGAATTATCCCTAACCTCCACCTCAGTGTGTTAAGTGAATTTCCAGAAAATTTGAGGCGATACTCAACTGCTGTGGAAACTGGCATCACACTGGCCCACTACTGTGGTGAAATTCATTGCCAGTGGGGTGGACTTTCTGGTTCCTGTCTAGGTTGCAAAGGTGGTTTCACCTGGCTACCGGAATCTATTAGTTTCCTAAGGCTGCCATAACAACGTACTACAAATTCAAAATGGCTCAGTTCTATAGGTCAGGAGTTTAGGTTGTCTTGGCTGATTTCTTTGCTTATGTCTCAAAAGGGCAACAAGATCAAGGTGTTTGCTAGCCTGGTGTCTTTTCTGGAGCCTCTGGGGGAAATGCACTTCCAGGTTCATTCAGGTTGTTGGCAGAATTCATTTCCTTGTAGTTTTAGATTGAGGTCCGCCTTTCCTTGCTGTAGTTCATCCTCTTCTTACATGGTCTAGAGGTCACCCGCATTCCATGGTTTGGGTTCCCCTACTTCAGAGGCAGCAAGAACAGGCTGAGTCCTTCCCACCCTTCTAGTCTCTCTGACCCTCCCTTTTGCCTCATCTCTCAGACACTTCTGTCTTCCTCTACTTTTAAGGGCTCAGATGATTAGATTGAGTCCACCCAGCTAATGTAAGATAATCTCCCTATTTTAAGATCCAAAACCTTAATCACATCTGGAAGTCTCTTTGGCCATGTGACATAACAGAAAAGATAATAAATGATGGATAATAAGATAAAGAAGGCCATATGTGTGAAGGTTCCAGAGATCAGGGAGTAGAAATTAGGGGTTTTTTGGAGGTGGTGGTGGGAGGCACCTGCTTTTGCCTACAGATTACAACTCTTTTCTGGTTCATAAATTTAGACTCCGCTATGGGTCCCTAAAACACAGCAGCTGGTCCAGAGGTGCACCCTGCTGTATTTACATGTTTTGCTGGGTTGAGCTCTCTTTCTCCACAAGCCCTCAAATCCTGGTGTGGGTACAGGTCTCCAGCCTAGGTTCTTTCCTTCCTCATTGAATTTTTATTTTACATTCCTGCCGCTAAGCTGCTGTCAGGAGGTCTGGTCTGCTGTGGAAACATCCCCGAACACATTTTCCTGACTTTACTATTGAGGGAGCAGAGGAAAGGGTCTTGGTTTGCTGCCCCTCTTGCCTTCTTCTGCACTTTTATTTCCTTCCTCTGTAGGAATCAACTTTGTAGGACAGAGATGGAAACTCCTTAGAGAGCTGATCAGTGGATTAAATGAACTAGTATTCATGAAGCAGAATGGTGAGGTGGTTATGGCATAAGCTCAGAAGTAAGAGTACCTGGCTCCTTGCCTCGGTTTCCTCATCTGTAAACTTCATTGGTTTTTTGTGAGAATTAAATTAGTATATCTAAATGCATTAAAACAGTGCTAGGAACACAATCACTAAAAATGTTTATTATAATTATCATTTGCATAAGTACAAGGAGCAGAATAAGTGATAGTTAAGGATATTGCTTTGGAATTAGGCTGTCTGAATTTAAATCCCACATATACCAATTGTTAGCTTTGTGTCTTTGGATATATAAAAAGCTATTTAAACTTCTTATATCTTAGTTTCCTCATCTGTAAAATGGTAATGATTGTTACCATTTTGTAGTGTTTTTGTTTGTGGTATTACATGAGATAATGAAAAAAATTTGCAAGGGCTCAGTAAATTGTAGGTTCAATGCCTGTATTAAAGTTAAAAAACAAGGGGTGCCTGGGTGGCTCAGTGGGTTAAAGTTAAAAAACAATATTTACTGAGGGTTTCTTTTATTTGGAGAGTATTTGCTTTTTTTATATCAGAGATTAAGGCATATTAGGGATTTGGGATGTTGTTAGCTCCATAGATAATGTACTTCAATGAAAGTCTCAGAATTTGGGGCACCTGGGTGGCTCAGCGGGTTAAGTCTCTGCCTTCAGCTCAGGTCAATCTCAGGGTCCTGGGATTGAGCCCCACATTGGGCTCTCTGCTCAACGGGGAGCCTGCTTCTGCCTCTCCCTCCGCCTCCCTCTCTGCCTACTTGTGATCTCTCTCTCTCCGTGTCAAATAAATAAATAAAATGTTTTTAAAAAAAGAGTCTCAGAATTTACTACCCTACTGTGCAACATGCCCAAGGCTTATACCCAAGGATTCAAGAACCTTTATAGGTATTTGCATACAGGGTAACTCTTACTTAAAATTTTTTTTTTTTCTGTCAGCTCCCATTTATTTGGTTAAGTATTGTTTTTAATCTCTCTTCTTCATTGATCATTAGAGATACCCACTGCTTTCTTAGGAAGCTAGCACCCCATTACAAATCATATGCATTGAAATTTATCTAAGATTATAGTTACTAGAGCAATTAATATACTCTTCTGCTTGAAGCAGGAGTTGAGATTAACATAATTTATAAATTCTTTTCAATAGGTATTGCTTTTTTTTAGAAGTCATTTTTATTCCTGATTATGTAACTTAATTTACAAATTTTATTTGATGAAGTTTCCATATCTAGATGGTTCTGAAACATGTCTTCCTGCCCTACCCCTATTATGATCTCATCATTCTTCACTAAGGGAAAAGGTGAAGGTGGAAAATAGAACAGGCTCCTGAGACTGTGGCTGATAAGCCTATTAAGTGAGTGTTTCTTTCTCACAAATCACAGATTTAAGTGATTTATTCATAGTTTTTGTTATGAATTATTAATCATACCCTGCAAATCAGAATCTCATATGGTGTATTTTTTTGCTCTGCTCAAATCTGGTATAGAGGAATGGTGTCTTTTTCTGTTACATCATTGTGTGGGTTTAAAAATATTCAAACACAGTGTATCATCATAGTTCTACTTGATCCAATTCAAGGATCAAGGCATGCAGTTTTGGGAAAATAATCATTTTCTCAAAGTACTTTTAATTTTTTTTCTTCATGACTATAACCTCCGGAGACCAGGAATTAGACAAATACTGATATGAGAAGTTACAAAATGAACAAATTATAGCTTGTATCAAGTTAGGTGGCCATCTTTGAAGAACAGTTTCAGAATCTGTATTATATGAGCCACACAAGACAGAAATATCTCTAACCTGTTATAGAAAGCCTTCTCCATTCAGCTACTTTATGTTTTTTGGATTGCAGAATTTAGTCCATTTATATTTAAGGTAATTATTGATAGGTATATACTTATTGCCATTTTGTTAATTGTTTATTGCTTGTTTTTATAGTTCTTCTGTTCCTTTTTTCTTCTCTTGCCCTCTTCCTTTGTGGTTTGATGACTTCCTTTAGTGTTCTTTATGTTCTTTTCTCTTTATTGGTTGTGTGTTTTTTACAGATTTTTACTTTATGGTTACCATGAGGCTTATATATAACAGCTTGTATCACTAATAGTCCATCAGTTAATAACAGCTTAAGACTGATCTCTTCCAAAACTCAGTATTTTTACTCTCCCTCCTTCCATATTTTATATTTTTGATGTCACATTTTGCTTGTGTATCCCAAGTGATTAATCCACTACATTTACTTTGTATTTACTTTTGTAGTGAGATCTATTCTTTTGTATGTTTTCTTGTTTCCAGTAAGTGCCCTTTTCAACCTAAAGATGTCCCTTTCACATTTCTTGTAAAGGCTGTGTAGTGGTGGTAAACTCCTTTAGATTTTACTTTCTGGAAGTCTCTCTTATTCAGTTCTGAATGATAACTTTGCTGGGTTGAGTATTTTTGATTGGGATTTTTTTCTTTCATCACTTTGAATATATCATGCCACTCCTTTCTGGTCTGCAAAATTTCTGCTGAAAAATCTACTGATATTCTTATGGGAATTCCTTGTGCATAATAAATTCTTTCCCCTTACTGCTTCAATATTCTCTTCTCTTTAAATTTTGATATTTTAATTATAATGTGTCTTGATATGAGTCTCTTTGGGTTCATCTTGTTTGGAACTTCTGGGCTTCCTGCAAGTGGATGTTGGTTTCCTACCCCAGATTAGAGAAATTAAAACAAGATTTCTATACCTTTTCCTCTCTCTCCTTCTGGAACCTCTGTAATGCAAGTGTTAGTCCATGTAATATTGTCTTATAAATCCCTAAGCTGTCTTCACATTTTTCTTTTTACCTCCCTGATTTAATGAGTTCTACTGCCTCGTCTTTCAATTGATTCTTTCTTCTGCTTTATTTATTCTGCTGCTCAACCCATCTAGTGTGTTTTTCACTTCAGTTACTATATTCTTTAGCTCTGTGACTTCTGTTGGGTACTTTCTTACATTTCTCCATCTCTTTGTTGAAGTTTTCACTATGTTCATAGGAGCATAGTTTCCCAGTTTGGAACTATGTTTCCCAGTTTGTTGAGCCCCTTTATGACAATTACTTTGGACTCTTTAGGCAAATTATCTGTTTCATTTAGGTTTTTTCTGAAGTTTTATCTTGATCTTTCATTTAGAACATACTCCTCTGCTTTTTTAGTTTGCTTGACTCTCTGTTGGTTTCAATACAGTAGGTAAAACAACCACCTCTGCTCAGTCTTGAAGAAGTGGCCTTGTGTAGGGGATGAACCTTGTCTTTCAGCCCTGCCCCAAATTTTTGTCTGATCTCAAAGTTTTGTGCTTGTTCAAGCAACTGTTATATTTTAATAGCTCCCAGTAGTTGAGGTTATGCCAAGACCTGTCACTGTGCCTAAGGGGAAATTTTTAGCATCTAGATTCACTGACTAGAAGCCAGATCCTCAGGTAGCAGCTTTTAAAGTAGGCAGATACATATAGTTCTGTGGGACTTCAAACATAAAACCTTTTAGCCAGGTGATCTGGCAGTGTTCCCTGGCTGACAGTTGCAGAAATTGAGGTTCTAGACATGTGTATAAGCTCTTTTATGGAAGATACTGGAGAGCTGGAGGAAGACAGAGGGAGAGCATCAAAATGGCATCCCTAGCCTGCATTCCTTAGGAGTATCTCTGTAGTCTACCAGGTGTATGCCAAACCTGAAGCCTATCCCTCAGGCCAAAGCTCCAGAACAAACTGAGGCCTCCTTTACAGAAAGACAGGGGGTATGCCTCGATCTGCTGTCTTTGCAGTGCCCTGGGGTAGCAGCCTGCCAACAGCCATTTTCTAATTGCCATAATCCCATAGCACCCAGAAATGCAAGCCTCCCTGGCCACTAGAGCCTGGCAGTCAAGGGGTCTCCCCTGGGCAGTGGCTGCAAAATCCATGGCACCAGACATAAAAACCAGGACACCAGCCCTGTGTACAACTCTCCACTCCCCCCACCCCCTGCCCCCCAGGAGACACTGGTACTCTGGAGCACAGCAGACCTAGATTACAAAGATAGCTCCTGCCCTCCAGGAGAGGATTAGAGTCCTCACTTAGGTGCTGCATGTTTAATTAGAAGGCTGCCCCTTAAGCTACAGCCATAACATTTACCTAATAGGCCTTATTTACAGAAAGACCAAGCTCCTTTGTCTCTTGCTTCCTGCTGTGCCCTGGGAAAGGTAACTGATTAAGAATTCTTTCTCTTTTGGTTTAAGTCCTGTGGAACTTATAGTCATAAGCCCATGTATATATGCTGCCCACAGCAGACTCACCTTAGATGTAAGGATATACAGACTGAAAAAAACTGGAGGTATCATCTCCCTGATTTCGGACTGTAAGACAAAGTTACAGTAGTGTATACTCTGTGTTACTGGCATAAAAACAGACACATAGAAAGAAGGAATAGAATAAAGAGCCCAGAAACTCACAAGTACATGGTCAGTTAATTTACAACAAAGGAGCCAAGAATATACAATGTGGAAAGGACAGTGTCTCCAGTAAATGGAATTAGAAAAATTGGACAGCCACATGCAAAAGAATGAAACTTGACCACTATTGTACAGCATACTCAAAAATTAAAACAGATTAAAGACTTAAATGTAAGACCTGAAACAATAAATCTCTTGGAAGACAACATAAGGTATAAGCTCCTTGACACAGATCTTGGCAATGATTTTTTTAATCCGACACCAAAAGCAGAAGCAACAAAAAGAAAAATTAAGTGGGACTGTATAATACTTAAAAGCTTCTGCAGAGCAAAGGAAGCCATCAAGAAAATGAAAAGGAGTCTTAATGAATGGGAGAAAATATTTGCAAATCAAATATCTGGTAAGAGACTAATATCCAACATATATAAAGACCTCAAAAAATTCAGTAGTGAAAAACCAAACAATCTGATTTTAAAATGGGGGAGAGAATCTGAATAGACATTTTTTCAGAGACTGGCCAACATGTACTTGAAAAGATGTTCAACATACTAGTCATCATGGAAGTGCAAATGAAAACCACAATGAGATACCGACCTTATCCCTGTTACAATGACAACTAAAATGACATGAAGTAACAAGTGTTAGTTGAGATGTGGAGAAGAATGAATCCTCATGCACTACTGGCTAGAATATAAATTGATGTATCCACTATGGAAACCAGCATAGAGTTTCCTCAAAAACTTAAAAGTAGAACTACCATATAATCCAGCAATTACATTTTTGGATATTTATCCAAAGGTGACCAAAACACTACCTCAAAAACATGTATGTGCCTCCATGTTCATTGCAATATTATTTACAGTAGCCAAGTCATTGAAACAACCTAAGTGTCCATCAGTGAATGAAGGGATAAAGAAATTGTTTTTACACACACACACACACACACACACACACACACTCACACACACTCTGGAATATTTTCACCCATAAAAGAGAATGAACCGTTGCCATTTATAAAAACATGTATGGACCTTCAGGGCATTATGCTATGTGAAATAGGTCAGACAGAGGAAAAACAAATATCATATGATCTCTCTCATTAAAAACAAAACAAACAAACAAAAAAACCTCATAGATAGAGAACAGATTGGTGGTTGTCAGAGGTGAAGTGGGTAAATGGGTAAAGAAATGGGTAAAGAAGGTATACATTTATTTTAAAAATAAAATAAAAATATAAAAATAAAAAGCACTTTTTTATGTAATGTGTATTGGTATGTATTTACAACCTGAAATTGTTCATTGTAAAGCTCAGTCTTCTGAGGTGATTTTTAGGTATGATTAATTATGTTTTTGCCGCCAGAAGAGTCTAAACAGTGCCTTCTGAGAATTATAATCCATTGATAATGCTTCATTTTATGTTTATAATGGGTTACTATTGATAAATAACATTTTAATAAAATCTTAGCAGAATTTCTAGTTTGGTTCTAGTTCTAGAATTTCTAGATTGGTAATGTATTAATAGCTGTCAGAATTTAGAGTTCTTTGAACTAGTGTTAGAGAGTCCCTCATTTTAAAAGCAAATTTACTGGGTTTTAAATGTAGTATTTCCTTTGCCCAATTTCCAGATAAAATGCTCTCCTATATAAAGTGATAGAATAAACAAATATTTAATTTAATTTCCAAGTCAGAAACATGTTAACTGCTTTCATTTTTTTTAGTAAATATAGAGATAATAACAAAAAGAAGCTATAATAATAGTTGCTACAAGTAATAAAAAGTTTCTAACTTTCTTTGCTTAGTAGCCTCCAGACATTTTACTCTTGAAATTTTAAGAACATGTTTGCTTTTCAGAGATGTCACTCTACAGTAAGAATCATTATGATTTGTAAAATTGACTACCTCATAAAAGTGTCAATTCTTTATTTATATTTGACTGAGATTTCAAGTATTTGAAGACTCAAAAGCAATTTAATAGGGGAGACTCATCCTACAATCTTAGGGTTTATTTAGTGTGAGATAGATATTTCTGAATGCTAGTTAATAAAATGAAGGCAAATAAATATTATCTGTATACATTGTTTCATGTTGAAAACATTTCAGTGTTTAGATTGCTTAAAATAATTTTTCCCCTGAAAATAACTTATTTTGATGAAAGAGTGTGAACTGAAGATAGGTGAGTGAGTAAATGTGAACAAGATGATTTTAAACTAGGTAGTTTCAATTTTCTATGAAAATTTTGATTTTTCTTCTTTTCCTTTGCTTTTTATTTTAAAATATCAATTAAAAAATATAGCATTCAGACAGTGTAATACATAAACCTTGAAAATGTTGTTATTCTTTTTATGTGTTGCAGTATATACAGAATTTAAATCCAATATAAAGATATGAATCTGCAGGTAGTGCCTCAGTAGATAGAAAAATGCAAAAATATTGAGCATCACTAACAAATACACATGTTGTGCTCCTGTTCTTAATAACAGTACTTGTTCAGGAAAATGTAATAATAGAATTTTATCTTAATAAAACCATTTTAGTGAATTGCAGACACTGAAACATTCCTTTGGGTTAGATCAGTGCTCCATATAACATTTTGTTTTGCCCCAGAATGTATATTCATTCATTCATTAAAAAAAAAATAAAAGTATGATAGGTGTCTGTCCTGAACTTTCTCACCTTCCTGGGTTCCCGATCCCAGAATTGAACCCAGGCTGGGCCCAACAGCCTCTTCAAATGAGATTAGCAACATCAAGGAGCATGTCCTCAATGGCTGTATTGTAGACAGTTTCCATGTTCCAAGAGGTCCTCCTGTCTTTTGTCACTGTGTTGATAGCCATACCCTTAGGACTAAGATATCTGCCATGACTAACTCTTTGGTTATAATTTTCCTTGTTGGAGGGGAAGTCATGTTTGATGGCTAAAGCAGTTTTCTGCACATCAGTGTCTGGTCCATCTCAAGAAAGATGACAATTTCAGAATGAGGATGGGGAGACAGAAGGACTTAAGCATATATGTAGGCAGTCAGAGATCAAAAGGAAATATCACCCTACCCCCACAGACCTTGGGCATACCAGATTTTATCCAGTTGCTCTGTGTCTGGGTGTTGGCGGTCACTAGTTGTCCCCTTGTAGAGGGGCTTGCTTTGGAAGAACATGCTGTGTAACATCTATGAAGATCAAATGGGTATTTTGTGTAAAAGGACAGTAATGTCCTTTCATGGGCATTATTGGATGACCACTAACATTCTATTATGATCTTATCTGCAAGTATATGTAATTCTTTTATAAGCTCTTACCAGTTTCATTGTTTCATCTATGTGTATCACTAACCTGCTGAGTCACTAAGGTGTGAGACTTGAAGAACGAAGGTCTCTAACTCATGTTTCATCACTTACTATTTTAGGGGGATTATTTGTATTTGCTTTACATATTTCTAAAAGCCTCTTTCAATTCTTGTATGTATGTGTGTAATGGGGTTGATATAAATGAATTAAAACATCACTTTATAAAAAATGCTAATAGGAAGGGGGCAGTATGATCACTTACTACATTTATGATGCTCATTTGATAAAAAATCATCGGTTGTTTGCAAGAAGTGGGGCTTTTCTTGGTGTTGAAAGATGAGATCCAGTTTGCTCCATTGGTCCTTATAGAATAGACATTGTGATGTAGTAGGTCTGCTCATTAACAGATTCTGTAAAGTAGTATAACTTGATTTCTTTCTTTCATATTATGATTAAGGTCAGTTTCAAAAAGATGTTTTGAAAAAAAAAAAGATGTTTTGAGTAAAATTCTGAAGGATATGCAATTCATTCTTGTTTAAAATTTTTTGAGATATCATTCACCATAAAATTGACATTCACTATTTATTTATTTAATATATATATATTTTAAAGATTTTATTTATTTATTTGTTTGTCAGAGAGAGAGAGAGCGAGCGAGCACACACAAGCAGGCAGAGTGGCGGGCAGAGGCAGGAGAGAAGCAGGCTCCCTGCTGAGCAAGGAGCCCGATGCAGTACTCAGTCCCAGAACCCTGGGATCGTGACCTGAGCCAAAGGCAGCGGCTTAA
The DNA here is from genome assembly GCA_003697995.1 of Taxidea taxus jeffersonii. Classification (NCBI taxonomy): domain Eukaryota; kingdom Metazoa; phylum Chordata; class Mammalia; order Carnivora; family Mustelidae; genus Taxidea; species Taxidea taxus. The sequence goes on along the minus strand of ML093492.1, from coordinate 25,095 downwards.
CCGACTGAGTCATCCAGGCATCCAGACATTCATTTTTTATTTAGATAGTATAAATTTTATCCTTAGATCAAGGCTGGCTCTCAAAAAGTTACGTATTCCATGTAACTTTGGCCCATCAGCAATTTGCCCTTTCTCAATAACAGAATGTTACTATGTCGCTGGCTTGCAAGAAGAGTGAAAAACAACTTTATGAAACCCCTCCCTAAGGTAGTTATGTAATCCTAGTCTATGCCATACCCATTACTAATGCCTTCTAAAATCTCTCCTGTATGTTTATCTTTCTTGGAAAGCTTTGAACCCTTCAAGGCAAGGGACTGTGTTGTTGTGATTCTCTGTTGTCTTTGAGGACCTAGGAGAGTGCCCAGTTTGTGGCATGTGCTCAACAATTTCACTGTATAAAAGAATGAATTAATGAAGATAATTCTTTTTTTTAAGACTTTTAAAGGAAATTGTCCCCATTTTATGTTTTATAGTACATGCTATTTGGAAATTGTACTTATTTTTGTTCTTCTCTTGGCCTGTTTCTTCACCTGTTTTCAGTTGTGATAAGCAATATGTCATTCTTTGTGGTTGGGATCAACGCACTACTGTGATATGCAGTTCAGGCTTTGGAGTCAGAGCTGGCTGTGAATTGTAGTTCTGGTGCAATTTAAATATGGGTTATTGGATTTTTTTTTTTAAGATTTTATTTATTTATTTGACAGAAATAGGCACAGAGAGAGGGGGAGGCAGGCTCCCCGCCGAGCAGAGAGCCCGATGCGGGGCTCAATCCCAGGACCCTGGGATCATGACCCGAGCCGAAGGCAGAGGCCCTAACCCACTGAGCCACCCAGGCGCCCCAGGTTATTGGATATGTTAACCTCACTTTATTTCTTCACTTGTAAAATGGGTATGAAGTAAGAACCCACGTCATGGAGTGGTTTGTGAGGATTGAGACAATGTATATCAAGTACTTAGCCTGGCATATAGTAAGCACTTGATAAAACATGTTTTATCATAGTTGATATTCAGATAGTTGACTTTCCCTTCATGCTAAATAAGCCTAGTTTCTTGGGGCGCCTGGGTAGCTTAGTCAGTTAAGCATCTTACTCTTAATTTCAGCTCAGGTCATGATCTCAGGGTTGTAGAATCGAGCACCCCGCGAGGCCCCACATTCAGTAGAGATTCAGCTTGAGATTGTCTCCCTCTCCCTTCACCCCTCCCCCTGCTCATGCCCTCATGCAGGTGCTCGCTCGCTAAAATAAATAAATCTTAAAATAAGCCGTTTCTTTAACCCAATTAATTAAAGTCTAGTTACCCAGTAGTTCTCCTTAATTTCAGTTAGCTGAAGAAATATTTATAGCCTAGGGAAAATACATGGGATAGATTAAACATTATCTAGTTAACAATGTCATCTAGCTACTAGGTTAAATTTTGCCTTGTGTTATTAATTATTGGGATCTTTTTTCTTGTGTTGAGCTTCTGTTGTATTACCTAGTTATTTGGCCTCAACAAAAATCTTGCTTCTAAAATTTAAGATGATTGATACCTTAAAAATGTTATTTTTTTTTAAAGATTTTATTTATTTATTAGTTAGAGAGAGAGAGAGCACAGGTAGAGAGAGGCAGAGGGAGAAGCAGGCTCCCTGCCGAGCAAGGAGCCCGATGTGGGACTTGATCCCAGGACGCTGGGATCATGACCTGAGCCGAAGGCAGCCGCTTAACCAACTGAGCCACCCAGGCATCCCTAAAAATGTTATATTTATTGAAGAAACCAGAATCATTTTTATTTCAGACTAAATTCATTGTGTGATTACATGCAGATTTTCAGCAAATCTAACTTTGTTTATAGACCTTTCTGTCCCAGTGGTGCTAAAATAAAGTGAATTTTGTAAGATTATAGTTTCAGTAACCCTGAACATCATTAAGTCCCAAGAATAGAGTGCTGACTTAGATGTCAGAAGACTTTTCTTTCTTATTCTGATTCCCTTGGTTATTAATTTGTGACGTTGGGCAAGTCCTTTAACTTCACTCTTTATCATTTTCATCTTTTCCTGCTTTCCTACCTCACAGAATCATTGAGAGTGAAATGAGAAAATATTTGGGGACGGTAAAAACTGTAGAAATCTAAGATATCTTGTGTGTTAATGGCAGTGTTCTGTGATGTTAGTTTTTTAGACAAGATCATAGCATAGGCTGAGGCCATGAAAATGTGTCTGTTCACCTGACTTTTTATTCCAGATCAATGTCAGAATTATTCAGGAACTGCTCTTAGTGATTTTTTTAATAGTTCTCTTTTAAAGAAAATTCGCAGAGTCATTACATAATGGCTTCTTATCTGTTCCACTCCCCAGTATTTGCGGCCACTTTAGCATTGCGGTTCTTTTAGTGGAAGGCCCAGCTTAAGTGAGTGCCAAAGTCAGCAGATAGAGTTGTGGAAACTTTCTGAAAATAGCTGAACATACCAGTGTTTGTCCTTTGAGTTTGTGAGTCCAATACACTTCTGTTTCTTCCGTCATATGGATATTTATGTGCATGTTAACATAATTTCTCGTAAATGTCCATACTTGCCCACATTGTTTCCTTTCTTGATGGGGACCTGGAGCTTTTGAACCTTGAGGAGTGCGTTTTAGCCTGCATATGGAACTTGTTCCCCTTTTAGCAATTCTTAATTTTTAGTCTTCTGCTGAGACTGAGTGGAAAAGTGGAATGTTATGGGCTAAATTGTATCCCTCCAAAATTCACATGTTGAAGACTTAACCTCTACTACCTGAGAAGGTGATTACATTTGGAGGTAGGGCAGAAGTAATTAAGGATAAAAGAGGCCATGTAGGGGGTGCATGGGTGGCTCAGTGGGTTAAGTGTCCATCTCTTGATTTCAGTTCAGGTCATGATGTCCACTCCTTGGGATTGAGTCCTGCTTCAGGCTCTGTGCTCAGTGCAGAGTCTGTTTTTCCCTCTCCCTCTGCTCTCCACCTGTGCATGTTTTCTCTCTCTCTCAAAAATAAATAAAATCTTAACAAAAAAAGAGGTCATGTGGATGGGTCCTTACTCTACCCTGACTAGTGTCCTGATAAGAAGAGGAAGAGACCCAGGGATGAGTGTTAATAGATGGAAGACCTTGTGAGGACAAGAAGAGAGACCAGGGTGTCCTTGCAGAGGAAGACCACGTGGAGACACAGAGAAGACAAGCCAAGGAGAGAGGCTTCCAGAGAAGCTAAATCTTCGGATACCATGATCAGAACTGTGAGAAAATAAATTTCTGTTGTTTCAGGCTCCCAGTCTGTAGGATATTGTTGTGGCAGCCCGGGCAAACAAATACCAAGTCTCCCAGATCCTGGGTGCTGGGCATTCTCTGTGTGTGTTTGCCACTGGGATTGTAAAAAAAACACCTTAGGGGCGCCTAGGTAGCTCAGTGGGCTAAAGCCTCTGCTTTAGGCTTAGGTAATGGTCCCGGGGTCTGGGATCGAGCCCCGCATCAGGCTCTGCTCAGCAGGGAGCCTGCTTCCTCCTCTCTCTCTGCCCGCTTTTCTGCCTGGTTGTGATATCTGTCTCTCAAATAAATAAATAAAATCTTTAAAAAAAAAACACCTTAAAAAGCCTTCATAATCCACAAGTAATACAGTTTCAATTTGAATTTAGTAGAGGTTCAGTTTGAATTTAGTAGAGGTTCACAGATTTTATAGATTGTAAATTCAGTTTTTTGGAAGGTGGAAATGGAGGTAAAGCTACTTTTAGGCATTGAAAAGACAGAGAAGACTATTTGAGATACTTTATTTAAAACCTTACGTTATATCTTTTGTACAATGTACTTTTGTAAGATATACATTTTTGCCTTAAGATTGTGGAGGAATTAATGCAAATGGCTTAAAATGTCTTTTTTTTAATTTAAGCTTTTTTATTTAAACATATAATGTAACCCCACCACCCTCTCCCAACCCCTCTTCCCCCCACCCCCCTCAGTTTGTTTTATGACATTAAGAGTCTCTTTTGGTTTTTCTCCCTCCCGATCCCATCTTCTTTCATTTTTACTTTTCCTACCACCTTAACTCCCACCCCCGTTGCATCTCCACTTCCTCATATCAGGGAGATCATATGATAGTTGTCTTTCTCCGATTGACTTATTTTGCTAAGCATAATACGCTCTAGTTCCATCCATGTTGTCGCAAATGGTAAGATTTCATTTCTTTTGATGGCTGCATAGTATTCCATTGTATATATATACCACCTCTTCTTTATCCATTCATCTGTTGATGGACATCTAGGTTCTTTCCATAACTTGGCTATTGTGGACATTGCTGCTATAAACATTCGGGTACACGTGCCCCTTTGGATCACTACATTTGTATCTTTAGGATAAATACCCAGTAGTGCAATTGCTGGGTCATAAGGTAGCTCTATTTTCAATTTTTTGAGGAACCTCCATGCTGTTTTCCAGAGTGGTTGCACCAGCTTGCATTCCCACCAACAGTGTAGGAGGGTTCCCCTTTCTCCACATCCTTGCCAGCATCTGTCATTTCCTTACTTGTTCATTTTAGCCATTCTGACTGGTGTGAGGTGGTATCTCATTGTGGTTTTGATTTGTATTTCCCTGATGCCCAGTGATGTGGAGCACTTTTTCATGTGTCTGTTGGCCATCTGGATGTGGCCATCTGGATTTCTTCTTTGCAGAAATGTCTGTTCATGTCCTCTGCCCATTTCTTGATTGGATTCTTTGTTCTTTGGATGTTGAGTTTGCTAAGCTCTTTATAGATTTTGGATACTAGCCCCTTATCTGATATGTTGTTTGCAAATATCTTCTCCCATTCTGTCAGCTGTCTTTTGTTTTTTTTGACTGTTTCCTTTGCTGTGCAAAAGCATTTGATCTTGATGAAGTCCCAATAGTTCATTTTTTCCCTTGCTTCCCTTGCCTTTGGCGTTGTTCCTAGGAAGAAGTTGCTGCGGCTGAGGTCGAAGAGGTTGCTGCCTGTGTTCTCCTCAAGGATTTTGATGGATTCCTTTCTCACGTTGAGGTCCTTCATCCATTTTGAGTCTATTTCCCTGTGTGGTGTAAGGAAATGGTCCAATTTCATTTTTCTGCATGCGGCTGTCCAATTTTCCCAACACCATTTGTTGAAGAGGCTGTCTTTTTTCCATTGGATGTTCTTTCCTGCTTTGTCGAAGATTAGTTGACCATAGAGTTGAGGGTCTATTTCTGGGCTCTCTATTCTGTTCCATTGATCTATGTGTCTGTTTTTGTGCCAGTACCATACTGTCTTGATGATGACAGCTTTGTAGTAGAGCTTGAAGTCTGGAATTGTGATGCCACCAACTTTGGCTTTCTTTTTCAATATTCCTTTGGCTATTCGAGGTCTTTTCTGGTTCCATATAAATTTTAGGATTATTTGTTCCATTTCTTTGAAAAAATTGGATGGGATTTTGATAGGGATTGCATTAAATGTGTAGATAGCTTTAGGTAGCATAGACATTTTCACAATATTTATTCTTCCAATCCATGAGCATGGAACATTTTTCCATTTCTTTGTGTCTTCCTCCATTTCTTTCATGAGTACTTTATAGTTCTCTGAGTATAGATTCTTTGCCTTTTTGGTGAGGTTTATTCCTAGGTATCTTATGGTTTTGGGTGTAATTGTAAATGGGATTGACTCCTTAATTTCTTTTTCTTCTGTCTTGTTGTTGGTGTAAAGAAATGCAGCTGATTTCTGTGCATTGATTTTATATCCTGACACTTTACTGAATTCTTGTACAAGCTGTAGGAGTTTTGGAGTGGAGCCTTTTGGGTTTTCCACATATAGTATCATATCATCTGCAAAGAGTGATAGTTTGACTTCTTTTCCGATTTGGATGCCTTTAACTTATTTTGTTGTCTGATTGCTGAGGCTAGGACTTCTAGTACTGTGTTGAATAGCATTGGTGATAACGGACATCCCTGCCGTGTTCCTGACCTTAGCGGGAAAGCTCTCAGTTTTTCTCCATTGAGAATGATACTTGCAGTAGGTTTTTCATAGATGGCTTTGATAATGTTGAGGTATGTGCCCTCTATCCCTACGCTTTGAAGAGTTTTGATTAGGAAGGGGTGCTGTACTTTGTCAAATGCTTTTTCAGCATCTATTGAGAGTATCATATGGTTCTTGTTCTTTCTTTTGTTAATGTATTGTATCACATTGATTGATTTGCGGATGTTGAGCCAACCCTGCTGCCCTGGAATAAATCCCACTTGGTCGTGGTGAATAATCCTTTTAATGTACTGTTGGATCCTATTGGCTAGTATTTTGGTGAGAATTTTTGCATCTGTGTTCATCAAGGATATTGGTCTGTAATTCTCTTTCTTGATGGGATCCTTGACTGGTTTTGGGATCAAGATGATGCTGGCCTCATAAAATGAGTTTGGAAGTTTTCCTTCCATTTCTATTTTTTGGAACAGTTTCAGGAGAATGGGAATTAATTCTTCTTTAAATTGTTGGTAGAATTCCCCTGGGAAGCCATCTGGCCCTGGGCTTTTGTTTGTTTGGAGATTTTGGATGACTGTTTCAATCTCCTTACTGGTTATGGGCCTATTCAGGTTTTCTATTTCTTCCTGGTTCAGTTTTGGCAGTTTATATGTCTCTAGGAAAGCATCCATTTCTTCCAGATTGCCAAATTTGTTGGCATAGAGTTGCTCATAATATGTTCTTATGATTGTTTGTATTTCTTTGGTGTTGGTTGTGATCTCTCCTCTTTCATTCATGATTTTATTTATTTGGGTCCTTTCTCTTTTCTTTGGGATAAGTCTGGCCAGGGGTTTATCAATCTTATTAATTCTTTCAAAGAACTAGCTCCTAGTTTCATTGATTTGTTCTGTTGTTTTTTTGGCTTCTATTTCATTGATTTCTGCTTTGATCTTTATTATTTCTCCTCTTCTGCTGGGTTTAGGCTTTCTTTGTTGTTCTTTCTCGAGCTCCTTTAGGTAGGGTTAGGTTGTGTATTTGAGACCTTTCCTGTTTCTTGAGATAGGCTTGTATCGCTATATATTTTCCTCTCAGGACTGCCTTTGCTGTGTCCCACAGATTTTGGACCGTTGTGTTTTCATTATCATTTGTTTCCATGGTTTTTTTCAATTCTTCTTTAATTTCCTGGTTGACCTATTCATTCTTTAGAAGGATGCTGTTGAATCTCCATGTATTTGTGCTCTTTCCAAATTTCCTCTTGTGATTGAGTTCTAGCTTCAGAGCATTGTGGTCTGAAAATATGCAGGGAATGATCCCAATCTTTTGATACCGGTTGAGACCTGATTTATGACCCAGGATGTGATCTATTCTGGAGAATGTTCCATGGGCACTAGAGAAGAATGTGTATTCTGTTGCTTTGGGATGGAATGTTCTGAATATATCTGTGATGTTCATCTGGTCCAGTGTGTCATTTAAGACCTTTATTTCCTTGTTGATCTTTTGCTTGGATGATCTGTCCATTTCAGTGAGGGGCGTGTTAAAGTCCCCTACTATTATTGTGTTATTGTCAATGTGTTTCTTTGATTTTGTTATTAATTGGTTTATATAGTTGGCTGCTCCCATGTTAGGGGCATAGATATTTAAAATTGTTAGATCTTCTTGTTGGACAGACCCTTTGAGTATGATATAGTGTCCTTCCTCATCTCTTATTATAGTCTTTGGCTTAAAATCTAATTGATCTGGTATAAGGATTGCCACCCCAGCTTTCTTCTGATGTCCATTAGCATGGTAAATTGTTTTCCACCCCCTCACTTTCAATCTGGAGGTGTCTTCGGGTCTAAAATGAGTTTCTTGTAGGAAGCATATGGATGGGTTTTGTTTTTTTTATCCATTCTGAAACCCTGTGTCTTTTGATTGGGGCATTTAGCCCATTTACGTTCAGGGTAACTATTGAGAGATATGAATTTAGTGCCATTGTATTGCCTGTAAGGTGATTGTTACTGTATATTGTCTTTCTTCCTTTCTGATAATACTTTTAGGGTCTCTCTTTGCTTAGAGGACCCCTTTCAATATTTCCTGTAGAGCTGGTTTGGTGTTTAGAAATTCTTTCAGTTTTTGTTTGTCCTGGAAGCTTTTTATCTCTCCTTCTATTTTCAATGATAACCTAGCTGGATAAAGTATTCTTGGCTGCATGTTTTTCTCATTTAGTGCTCTGAATATATCATGCCCGTTCTTTCTGGCCTGCCAGGTCTCTCTGGATAAGTTTGCTGCCAATCTAATATTTTTACCATTGTATGTTACAGACTTCTTGTCCCATGCTGCTTTCCGGATTTTCTCTTTGTCGCTAAGACTTGTAAATTTTACTATTAGATGGTGGGGTGTGGACCAATTCCTATTGATTTTGAGGGGTGTTCTCTGCACCTCCTGGACTTTGATGCTTGTTCCCCTTGCTATATTAGGGAAATTCTCTATAATGATCCTCTCCAGTATACCTTCTGCTCCTCTTTCTCTTTCTTCTTCTTCTGGAATCCCAATTATTCTAATGTTGTTTCGTCTTATGGTATCACTTATCTCTCGAATTCTCCCTTCATGGTCCAGTAGTTGTTTGTCTCCCTTTTGCTCAGCTTCTTTATTCTCTGTCTTTTGGTCTTCTATATCACTAATTCTGTCTTCTGCCTCATTTATCCTAGCAGTAAGAGCCTCCATTTTTGATATCACCTCATTAATAGCTTTTTTTATTTCAACTTGATTAGATTTTAGTTCTTTTATTTCTCCAGAAAGGGCTTTTATTTCTCCTGACAGGGTTTCTCTAATATCTTCCATGCCTTTTTCGAGCCCGGCTAGAACCTTGAGAATAGTCATCCTGAATTCCAGATCTGACATATTACCAATGTCTGTATTGATTAGGTCCCTAGCCTTTCGGTCCTGCCTCCTGTTCTTTTTTTTTGTGATGAGTTTTTCTGCCTTGTCATTTTGTCCAGATAAGAATCCGCTGTTCTCCTTGTTAAGTGAACTTGGTCTTGGCTGCATTTCTTGTTGATCTTCTGGGGGACGGGCCCGTTGTAGTGATTCTCAAGTGTCTCTGCCCCAGGCGGAATTGCACCGCCCTTACCAGGTGTTGGGCTAAGTAATCCTCTCAGGTTTGCTTTAGGGAGCTTTTGTTCCCTGAACGTGCTTTCCGTAGAGTTCCGGAGAACGGGAATGAAAATAGCGGCCTCCCAATTTCGGGCTCGGAGGAGCCGAGAGAGCTAGGGGCCTCAGTCTTCAGTGCGCCTTCAGAGAAAAGCGTTTAATCATTCCCGTCTCCCCAGCCTCCAGCTGCGCTTGGAGAAAATCGGGCGTAATAGGTCCCGTCTCACTGGCTTCTGGCTGCGCTCCGAGCTCACCCAGCCTGTGACCAAGCGTCTCTGTCTCTGGCAGAGTCCCACCTGGAGTCTCCGAACCCCCTAGATCCCTGAGCTCTCCCAGGTCGGAGTCTCCCCGGATCTTGTGGGGACCCCTCGCACAGAGCACCGGCCCGTGTCCCAGACCACGGCTCTAGGAAACCCCGAGTTGAGAGCCCACTCCTCGGCTCCGTCTCCGCAGCCGGCTTCCCCGCTCTAATACCTGTGAGCTCTGTGACACTCAGACACCCCCAGTCCTACTGTGACTCTGCGGGACCTGAGTCCACGCCGTCCCCGTGAGGTCTTCACCCCAGTTTAGCCTCTGGAGCGATGTCCCTCCGTGGAGCAGCCTTTTAAAAGTCCTGATTTTGTGCTCTGCCGCTTGCCGGGAGCCGGCCCCTCCCCCCGGGGTCTGTTTTCCCGTCGCGTTGGATTCACTTGTCCGCTGGTCCTACCTTTTAGAAAGTGGTCGATTTTCTGTTTCTAGAATTGTTGTTTTTCTTCTCTTCGATCTCCTGTTGGATTCGTAGATGTTCGGAATGGTTTGATAGGCTATCTAGCTGATCTCTTGCTGCCTGATGTCGTCTCAGCCTGCTACTTCTCCGCCATCTTGACTCCTCCTTAAAATGTCTTTAATAGACACACACAAAGTAAGTGTTCTTGGTTGTTTTTTGTGTATTTTAAATCTTTGAATTCCCATATTACTTCTTCACTCCAAGTGTTTTGATGTTAATATAAAAGAAGCAGTCTAATTTATGTATGAAATTTTGGTGGGGGGGATTCTCCACCTCATCTGTTAATGATTTTTACTTGACTTAATTTTGATTTTTAAATATTGAATCCTGTTTATATGACTATTCATGGAAATGGCCATTTTATAAGTAAGGTAATGATACTGTCTTTTTACACACAGTGCTGTACTGTTTTAAAATGCACATGGATAATCTCAACCCATTCTCCAAAAACCTTTTGGGGTTAACATTGCTCTCTTAATTTCCTAGAAAATGATTCCCAGAGAGGTAGGACATTTTCTCAGTGTCAGACAGGGGATTCATGGATCCCACATTTTCTGAGTCCCCATCCAGAACTCTTTTTCTATTTCTTAGACTCAGGGACACCAAGCCCCAAGGACTGAGAGATGCATTGATGTGTGTGTACACATGTGCTGTGTGTGTCTGTGTGTGTGTGTGTATTTTCCCTTGTTTCTAGTTCTTCCCTTTTCTGGTAACTTTGTGGCAAGTGTTTTCCTATGGTAGTAGTGATGTGCATATTTTTTTCCTTTTCTTTTGAGTGCTTTATGTGCATGTGTGCACTTGCACATATGTATGTATGTGCAGTGATATCAAAATACAGCTTGAAGCAGTGAAAAGATTAGTCTCATCCTCTACAAGCTTGGATAGCAGAATGGGTGTAACTTCTGGCTGAAAATAGAATTTTAAGATGTGCCTAGCTGTTACTTCTTATTTCAGTGGATAGCAAAATCTGTTTATAATAGTTAAGGGGTAGGTCTTTAAAGGAAATTTGTTTCTCTGGAAACACATCACCTGTAATCTTCAGCTCCTAAGGTAGACAACCTCTGTGAGGGTTAGGTTTAGTATTCAGATAATTAGGAAGCTAGCTCATTGTTCCCAGACCTAATACTAAATCCCTGTCTTTCACGTTTCCTAGCAACTGACTTACACAGGGAGGATGCAGAAGGAAAGCCATCAGGGACTTGCTCTGCATTTCTCAAACAGCAGCTGAGAAATAGTACCCAGACTACATTGTTCCTCTTCACTGTTTCTACTAAAAGCTTGCCTTTTATGTTTATTAGCTTCTAAAAGAGGATAGTCATAGAGGATGAACATGAAAAATTGAGTAGTGATGATAAAACATCAAAGTGAAATTATTGGAAATTTTCCTCAGTAGTAATATTTTTATGTAGTCATTGCTATTTATGTGTATCTTAAAATGACGGTTCCTGGGATAAGGAGAGGAAGTCAGTTCTGTTTTGTGTTTGGGAATTAAGATATTTATTATTATAAGGTAATTCCTCTTAGATGCCTAATAAGTACTTGTTCATAATTGTAAAATAGGTAGGTTTTCAGTGTTTCATTTTCTTAAAGGGAGGACAGTGTACTATAAAGACATGACACATGTATGTGTGTGTAGCTCTTTGTACACACATCTGTGAATTTTAAACCTTTAGACTGACAAATTGAGAAATGCTTTGTGAGGTAAAAGATAAACTTCATTATATTTAAGCAAAGAAAAATAACAACCCATATCTAGTTCCTCTTTATGAGGAATTGATAGTAACTTGATGTTGTCAGTTTTAGCACATGATGAAAACAGAAACTATGATTTTATACTTTTATGTATTATACTTCTAATGTCATTTAATCTTACCACTTCATTTTGGTGGTCTGAAATGTAAGATATAATGACATTTACCTGTTATTAATAATATGACTTAGATGTTAGGAAAAAGTGCCTTTTGGATGACAAGAATCCAAAGTGATGTCTCTTCCCTTCTCCACCATCATTATACTGTTTGCCATAATTGACTTTAGGAAAGGGGTTGGAGAGAAAACTGGTGGAGAAAGGGGGGAAAGAAAGCAAGGGGGAAATGGAAGGAAAGATGAAGCATGAGTAAAACAAACAAAATCACGGTTATGGCTAGTGAAAGGTGGGGCAGTGGAATCGAGTGGCGCTCCTACATGTTTCTCCATACTACCTCTGTAAGAGGGATGTTCTGTTGTTCTTTTGACAGCACTGAGTTTGCTAACTAGCTAGCACCTCCCAGGGTGCACTGGTGCTGTCCATGCAATATCCAGTGTGAAAAAAAAGAATAAAAGTAGAAAACATAATAATGTGTGTCCTTCAGTGTGAGCTGAAGCTGAGCACCATTTTTTTTGTGTGTGTATGAAATGAAGACTTGGACTAGATCAAGTCTTTTCCAAAAACCACTCTGGGGCCTGTGCTGATCCATAGAGTCTGTCAGTTTTTCCTTCCCTCCTTCCTCTTTCCCTCCCCATCCCTCCCCCTTTCCTTCCTTCCTTCCTTCTTTTACTTATTTATTTGAGAGAGACTGAGCATCAGCAGGGGGGAGCAGCAGAGGGAAAGGGAGAACCAGACTCCCCACTGATCAGGGGGCTTGATGTGGGGCTCCATCCCAGACCACAACCTCAGCCAAAGGCAGATGTTTAACTGACTGAGCCACCAGGCGTCCCCATAGAGTTTTCTTTGGTTTTTAGCCAACTTAGAGAACTAAGTATTTTATAGCTTGTTCATTATATAGTCTTAACTTCATGAGGTTCAAACTTTTTTTTTTTTTAATTTATTTTTCTACTCACTGAGCCCACCTGTGCTTTGTAGAACAGTTCTTTCTCATAGGAAAGCAGAATTCTCAAATTCTTTTCCCCATTTTTTGTTAAGTCCATTTGATTTAAAACTTCAGTTTCCTGTATGAGTTAAGGCTTTGTCCTTCATCTCTGATGAGCTCAAAGTGGCATAGTTGCCCTGCCGAATGACTGTTGTTGAGGCCACTTGGTTGCTGTGCCCTACCCTCACCCTCCCCCATTTCCCACCTGCCAGTCCCGCTGCCAAATGTGCTCCATTTCTCCTTACTTCCTGCTTAAATAGACATGAGGCAGGTTAGTGAGGTAACCTCATAAATCCATGCCTCACTAGGCCATGAGGTTTTGGTGTTTCTCATTCATGCAGGCACCTCCTGTCTTGATAGGTGATTTTCTTGATCCCTGTCTGTTGGCTAGGAATGTGAGGAGCACCCCTCTCTTTTCACATGTGCCTCTCTAGAACACATGCTACTTAATTGCCCCCTTCGTCCACCATTGCTTTGGATCCATCTCAGTGTGCATGCACGTGAGTGTGCCCACACACACACAATGTCCTCACTATGCTGTTATTTTTCACACGTGAAAAAATTAGGCCGTCGAATATTCTTTCTTTGGATGGACTGCTTATCCTAAAATCATACTCTTACTACTTTATAAATTCTCTTTTTAATGAAATTGTGACAGTAGATGGTAGCTAGTTTATTTTTGTTTCTTATGGAAAAAACTGAAAGCTGCCAGCACCTTATAGCTCACAGTCCTCATTGGTAAGTCCACACATTCTTCAGGCATCCATTTTCCTCTTCTTTGATTTTGATCATGCTAAGATCTGAGTAAGGTACATCCACTGTTACCTTAAGGGTGATTTTAAAAGGAGAGGGAATCAGTAACTGTAGCAGGGATTACAGCTTTATCCCAAACACTGACCCTCACTGAGGCTTCTTCCTTGGATGTCTCAGCGGTGGTAGCCTCTGGGACCTTGTTCAAGGCTGGCCAGTACATGGAGTGGAGCATAGGGAGGGAGCCGGGACTTCATGTGGCTGGGGAAGGCAGTGGTGAAGCACCCTTATTTCACAAAGCCAGTAAGGGAGCTGCCACTGCCTTAGGGGACCTGAACCTCAGGAGAGAAGATTCCCCTGGACAGCTATGTACAGGGATTAGCAGGGAATCAGCACAGGTTGTGTTTCCTTCCTTAGCCCATGAGGCTATTTTGCAATCGTACAAACACAGAGAAAGTGTTTTTGAATGATACTAATGGCTGTTACGTATAAACAAATGCACAAATGAAAGAATGAGTGAATTTTGAGGGTGGGCAATAGGACAGTAGGAGGAGGGAGGGATGGACAGATGTTGTAATGATGAAAAAAGAGAGAAGACATGGGCCTCGATGCCTAGGTTTATAAATTTAATACATTTGAGACTAATCTGTGTGTGGGGGTGTGTATGTGTATGAGGGGTCTGGATGTTTAAGAAACACTAGTATTTGGCTTTTAGTAAAGCTTTTGTTATAGAGACCGTTGGCACTGCTTGAGGTCTCTGAACTGTGATCAGATAATGCGTCCACTAAGTGTGGATGGTAGGATATTGAAGTGTTCCTAGCATAGCTGCCAGCAGGGGCCACATTAAGCCCCAGTGTCACTTCCGTGAGGTGGGAACACCTAGTTATGTCCCTGGAAGGAATTGCAGGAATCTCTTTGCCTTCTTTTGCAGTGTTTCTCCTAGCACTATAACATCACAGCCTCCGTTTCCCAAACTTCATGTTTCTCTGGCAGGTGCTGAGATACTATTCCCAGAACTTGGTAAAACCAGATATGTGAGTATGGACACAATTCATCTCGTACTTTTGATAATGTTAAAAACTCAGGGAGAAATGCCCTGCTAAAACAGGAGCTGGAAGTTAAAGTCTTAGCCCTCTATGAAAAATATTCATTTCTTTATTATTTGAATTTTATTTATACATTCATTGAGCATTTATTTATTGGGTCCTCTCTGTGCTTGGGTACCTATCAGACCCTACGGATACTGTGGAGAAGAGAGGTAAGTCTCTGCTCTGATAGAAAGAATTCACTTTCTAATGGGAAGATGAAAAACCTACAAGAAAATAAATAAGTATGCATAAGACAGTTTCATATGGTGAGAGGTAATAATTGAGAAATACGATTCCAGAATGGCTATAGATGTCAAGGATAGATGTATGGCAGTGGAACTCTGAGGTCCTGGATGGTGAAAACTATTTTCCTCTCTTTGGTTTTCTTTTTGAAATCAGAATTCTAGCCCCATTATATAGGGAAAACTCTAGGAGAATGAAATTGAACACTGTGGCAAAAAAAAAAAAAAGTTGAGGCAACAATAAACATTACTGAGAGCAAATTTATATTATTTAGAGCTTAATATATTTTACAGTAATCTTTTATCTATAAAATTTTATTAGGACTGTGGCAATTTTCTTATTCTTAATCCATACCCTGATCCTTTTCTGGATCATGGGGATCACTTTCTTTTTTTGGGAATTCTCTCAGCTAGGAAGTTAATAGTCTTTCCTATAATGCATTCTTGTGCTTCAAGATTTTGTGGGAAATGTGCATATGGCAATGATATTTTTAGCCCTTTTCGTATCAGACAATCTTGAATCTTCTTTCAGGACCTAGTTTCGGTTTCATCTGTTTTGTGTAAATTCGTCCTGGGAAGTCCCGGTAACCACCCAGACAGGACATGCATTTTGGATTATTCACTCATTCAGAAAATATCTGTGGTTGCCTGTTACTTACCATCACTGTTCTGGATCCTGAAGATTTAGCAGTATTCCAAAGGAAGCCTTCTTAAAGCTTTCTTTCTGATGAGGAGAGGTGACCGATGAACATGAAAACTTAGTGAATGACAGGTGATAATAAAAGTTAAGAGTAACAGTGACAAAGTGAGAAAAGACGGTAGACGACAATGGGGCAAAGGGGTCACACTTTTTTATAGGTTGGTCCAGGAAAGTCAGAAAGGTGGCGTGTGTTCAAAATCTAAAATAGGGGAGGCGAGTAAGCCATGCAGCATGGCTAAAGCAGAACTGCTTGGAGGGCTTCAGGAGTTAAGGTCAGAAGAACAGGTTATTTAGGGACTGTAAGGATTTTGGCTTTTATTCTAGTTAGAAGGGGAAGAACATTGGATGGTTATGAGCAGAGGACGGACCTGGCAGACATGGGTTTATAAAGACTCATCTGGCTCTTGTGTTCACAATGGACTGGAGTGAGACAGTGGTAGACTCAGGTCCCTTAACTGGTGGCTATTGGAGTAATTCCGCTACAAGAGGCCTGTGCTTACGTGATTGCCATGGGGGGAGTGAGAAGTGGTGGAGTGTAGAGTTGACATATTTACTTACGTATTGGAAATGAGGTATATGAGAAGTTAGAGGAATTAAAGATGACCTGAAGTTTTTACCTGGAGCATCGTGAAGATGGGTAGCCGTTAATGGAGAGAGACCGTAGGAGAGGGAGGTAATGCTTTGAGGGAAGGGGGTTAGGAGTTTGCTTTGGACTTAGCTTGAGATGCCTTTGGACATACAGGTGAAAAAATTGCAGACAGTTGGGTGTGCAGATTTTTGGTTCAGGAGACAGGATGAATTTAGAGATGCGAATCTGGAGATCATTGATGTATAGATGGTATCTGCGACCATGATTTTTATGCACGTTTCAATTACAGCACTTACTGCACTGCTCTGTCGTTGTTTGTTGATAGATCCATCTGTCTGGCAAGATCCTTCAGGACAGAGACCAAATTTTACTAGACATTTTAATATTTTGTTCATGACAGCCTGGCCATGGTGTGAAGCTATGGGTTTTCTTTGTGGGTTTGAGCAACTGGGTTTACTTACAGCTTCATGCAGGGAAGGCCGTTTCTCTTAAAACTGAAGTTACAGTTTAAAAGCTACCAGAGGGGGCAATTGGGTTGTTGAATGTACAGTTTACAGCCAGAACTTAAGATTTTATCGTCTCTAAGATTTAAATCTTTCTCCCAATTGCTGTTACCCTTGTGCCTATAAGAAATACAGTCCTTTGGGTAGCCCAACTCAGTGCAGTCATAATCTTGGTATAAGTGACAGCTTTAATCCAGATTAATGCTCTGGGGGAAATAAACCTCATATAAACCCTGTAACCTGTTGGCTAGTGTACCTGAGATTTATGCTCTTTGAAATTGGTTGGCTTGGTGAGTGTGACCTGACATGGTATCTGTCTGTAAATACTACCCCACTCCTTTTTTTGGGGGGGTCTGCTCTGAGTTAAATCAAGAAATTGAGAGCATTTAGAAATCTGTATAGCGATGAACAGTATAATTTTTTGTCTTTTGAATCTAATAAAATAAGTGCTTGTATTTTGCGTGTCTTTTTTTTTAATTTCATTTTTCTAGTAATTTGTTTTTATTGTATTTAACAAAATATCAGTCTGCAACAAATTGGCAAATTTTCAAAAACTGGTCCATTACAGATAGTTTGAGAAACAGCATACTGGTTCATTATATCAGAAAGCATTTCACTAATAAAGGACTCAGCTAAATCGGTAATTCTCATGGGTTGGAGTGTATCAAATGTAGCCAGCAGGCATGGTCACTATTTCCAGAAAATGTGTGTGCTTTGAAAAAACATTCTTCACTCTGTTTTTCATGTCATGACTTATTGATGGGGATGTGATATGGCAGCATGAAAAGAGGTAAAGAACCACCCTAGTGCAAGGAACATAAAAGAATTAGGGATTTGTTTAATATCTTGTTGATCTCAAGTCTGACATTTTGGTGGGTGGATTATAAGATAAATGACAACTGCTGGGTTTTGTAAATATTTCCTTTTAGCATCCAAACTTTAGGTGTGTCTTCATATGTTGGTGTGTTGTTTGATGGTTTTCTAAAAGGAGTCTGATCTGTGGCCCATCTATGCACCAAATACTTAACCTTGTTTCTTAGCTTCTGGAACATTTTTATTCCTTTCATTTATCTTTTTGGTGCTTCAAAAGGAAGTTATTAGGAGACACACTGTGAATTAATAATCATTTTGCTCTGCTCCTTAATACTTTTCTTAATCATTATTACCTCCCATGAATAATTTTATTTCATTTTTATTAAATAAGTGATGGCAATATGCCTCACAGAATGCCGTTAATGGTTAACATGGTGATTTCAGAAACAAAATGAACGGATGTAAGGAGTAGAAGTAAAGGGAGCTGTGGGAATTGTAGCGAACTGTATGACACTAAGACACAGCAGGAAGGATATATACACAGACACAGTAAAGCACTGGAAAGACCACTGGAAACCACAGTAGTGGTTTCCTCTAGGCTGTGAAGTTTGAGGTGGTCTCCCTTGTTATTTATTATCTCGGAACTTCCTAGATTACCAACACTAACTACATAATATTACTGCTACTCTTACAGGATTTTTTTTTTACCAATCACCTTACCCTAAACATGTAAGTAACCTAACTATAGGTCAGAGAAGTAAATTGGTAGATTTGATATTCTAATTAGGATGTTCTTGCTTATGAAGAGTTTAAAAATTACTGTCAAACTCTTTCTTCTTGTTGATTTCCCCAGTGACTGCCTGTAGACTCCTTTGGTCTTTGTAAAGCTATATGACAGCAAATCTGTATTGGTTAATGAGCACGTGAAAAGCTGTTGTCTAGGGACTGTTTGTTTAGCTGCTTACAAAGCTGTAAAGATGTTGACAAAAATCTCTCAGTCTTTGTAGAATGCTCTCATTTTAGTCAACAAGGGCATTAGCCACCTAAAAAATTGAGAGAAACTCTTGGCTACCTTTTACGAAACGTTACCAAAAAAGTAAGTGGTTTTGATTAAAAAATAATCACCCTAAAAAATAATGACTGGAATAAATTCACTGGATGTTAATAACCCAGAATTTTTGCATTAAACCTTTATAATTACTGGTGATAATGATTTCCTAGTAATTTCCTTTCTGTATATGTAACATAGCAGATTGTATACTAGTTTCAGTACCAGAAATTTACATTTGAAGTCTGTACAAACAAAAGGTAAATCAAGAAAATTAATTCTGTGTCCGTTTTCTTCATTAAACCCCTTGTTTGTAAAAATATTACATTTATTATTGCTCTGTTATCCTCTTTTGTAACAGCTTATTAAACATTGAGTGTGACTCTACAAGTACACATTTCTTACAAGAAGAATTTACCTTAGAGATGCGGCCATTTGTTCCTCAGAATACTTCTAATTTTATTAGAATTGCCTCAAGAGCCAGTTCTTGAGTCACAGGACAATATGTTCCATTCACTCACTCAACAAATATTTATTGAATGCTTACTTGTATAGTTCTCTGTAGATGCCAGAGACACTATGACAAAAATACATGTTTACTGAGCTCATAGAGCTTACAGTGGAGTAGGAGAGACAACAGTAATGAAAACACACATTAAATATTCTTACTAGTAGTACTGAGGCCTCAAAAGAAAGGAAACGTGCTTATGAAAGATAATGATTTAGGAAGGAAGAAAGTGGAAGTGTAAGGAAGGCAAAGGATGAGCAATAGGTTGGCATAGCTCATTAACTTACAGATACTTCTTTTCATCTCAGATGCTTTTATTCAACTAAAAAGTCCTTAACAGTAAGGCTTGCCTCTGAATGACTCCACTCCCTAAGGCCAATTGTGTGTGTGTGTGCGCACGCGCATGTGTGCAAAGAATGAAGATTTGTGATTACTGAGTGCATTCAAAGTATGCTGCTGTTTCTGAAGATGGTCCTAAAAATTTTTCAGAAATATTTTAACGTGTAATATCATCAGTAAAATAATTCCATAACCTTCCTCCAAAGGTGACTTTGAAAGAAACAGGTTTATAAGCTTTGATATGTTTCTTCAAAATCAGCCATATTTGAGGCACTTGGGTGGCTCAGTCAGTTAAACGTCTGACTCTTGGTTTTGGCTCAGGTCAGGATCTTCAGGGTCATGAGATTGAGCCTGGCGGGCATTGACATCTTCATGGACATCAGGCTCTGCCCTCAGTGAGGAGTCTGCTCCGGATTCTCTTTCTCTCTCTCTCTCTCCCTCTGGCCCTCCCCCCCCACGGGCACACACATATGCTCTCTAAAATAAATAAATCTTAAAAAAAAAAATCAGCCGCATTACTTCATAATCATTCTTAATATAATGAGAATAGATAAAGCTTGTACCTCTTAGTAAAGCCCACTCCACTCCTTTTTTTTCTAGAGAAAGTGAAGACTGAGACAAAATAATCTCTGTCATCATGAATGAAATTCTGTTTGGCTCAGTTACTTGTTCAGTGTCTAAAAGAAAGTAGAGAAGGTTTGATATGTGGAAAGATTAGGGTCTCTTTTGGACTTTGAAGTCAGATAAGCATTGACCCTAGCATGTACACTAACTCTCTGATCTTTGAAAAGTTACTTTGCCTTTCTGAGCCTTTGTTTTCTAATCTGCCAAATGAGATTAATACTATCAATTTCTTGGGTAATAGTGCAGATTAATTTATGTAGAGCTTGAATCTACTAGATGTCAAATATTACTAGCTCATGCCAACTTCCTCTCTCCAATTCCTTCAAACCCACTTTCACCGATGTCAAACCTAATGAAATCCAGTCACAAGCTTAAAATACATATGTTGTTTTCATGCTTTCCTTTCTGGTTTTTTAAATTTTAATTTTGGGTTGGAAAACATGTTAGTGTATTACACGAGATGACAGTGGAAGAGTTATGGGCAGAGTAAGACAATATATATAACGTTTTTTGGAAGGAGATTTTTTTCTCTACGTAATGATAAGGCCAGAAAGCTTCAAGAGATCTAAGTGTCTAGAAGGTGGGTGTTATGGTATTGGTAGTTGGAAAGTATTCAGTGAAAAAGTCTTATATAAAATATTCACAAGGTAAGTCTGGTTTCTCTCATTCAAATTACCTATTTCTCATCAAAAGTTAAAACATTGGGACTAATAATACATTATATGTTAATAAAAAATTAAAAATTAAAAAAGTTAAAACATTATTTTAAGTAGAAACATCGGAAATAACATTTATGAATTAAGCATTGTAACTTGGAATGAATCATGGAACTAATAAATCGTGTTTAAGTATATTCTACTTCAGCTAGAGTATCTCTTTCCTGTTATCCGCTCTCGGGTTATTTATTGACACTTCGTGGCTCTTATCAATGCCTACCATGATAAGTGCCATCTACGATGTAAGCATCTTGAAGGCAAGGACTGTGTCTCATTTATCTTTGTACCTGCCATTTAGTACAGGGTTCTGGTGATGACGATAAATTCCATTGATGGTAACTAGAAAGAACCTGCTTTCAGTGTTGTCATAATAGGTATCTAATATGATTATCTAAGGGAGCAGCTATCTTAAGGTCTGATATTAGCCTTATTAGAGGACAAGAAGATGAAGTCCTGAACAAGGCTGACACCCCATGACAGCAATTCTCTGTCATGTCTCTGAATGGTTGTGTCATTGTTGGAATGTATGAGTTGTTATATTTGGGCACTTAGCTTAGAAGGGAGTGCTACTAGTCTGTTGTTAGTGTACATAATTATTTAGAGTGTTCAAATATAAGAATATGGTTTGACATTTATTTATGACTTTGGATTAATAAACAAATATGTATTATTGAACATGTATATGTTTTGACTCTTTAGAGTTGCTCTATCCATTTGTGATGCATGTTAACAGAAAGTGAAGTAAAAGCAGTTGCGCTTAAAGAGCTACATCTGTTCCGTGCATGGGTTGTTTGAAGTTTGGAAAGCTATTCTGATCAAATGAATAAATCTTCATCCAGACAGGTGGCTTAGTTGAATACTTATAACTTATTTTCAGATGCCCCCTGGGAAATCTTACATTTGGCTGCAATCTCTAAACTGTTTTATCTGCCAAGGATAGGCTGGGAATGGGAAACTTCAATTAAAATTAATGGGACTTGTCATGCAGATTTAGAGAATTTTCACTACTCTTCAGTGGCACTGTCGTAAAAATGTAGGCATTGTCTAAGTAGTCATGTGAATAAAGCTATTATATGGACTTACTTTTGTATGAAAATGCAAAATGCAAATAGATTATCCTTAAAAGGATGTATGTAGTTAAAATTTTTGTGTTGGTTTAATATTAGGGAGGACAGAATTTTCTCAGTTGCCCCCCTCGGCATTGTTTTCTTCCTATCCATAGCAGAGTAAGAAAAGGTAAGAGGTGGAGGAAGATGATTTTGTTTTTCTCCCCCTCGATTTTCTTTTTCTTTTTTTAAAGATATTATTTATTTATTTGACAGAGAGAGATCACAAGTAGGCAGAGAGGCAGGCAGAGAGAAGAAGGGAAGCAGGCTCTCCGCTGAGCAGAGAGGCCCGATGCGGGGCTGGATCCCAGGACCCCGAGATCATGACCTGAGCCGAAGGCAGAGACTTTAACCCACTGAGCCACCCACGCGCCCCTCCCCCTCGATTTTCTAAGATCATTATTTAACAAAAAGTATACAGTTTGCCTAAGTGAAATTTGCTCTCAATATCCCTCTATTAAATAGTTGTCTCTCTAAACTGGAGGCATTTGTTAAAAAGGATTGCTATAGTGGTAAACTGGAGGCATTTGTTAAAAAGGATTGCTATAGCCCTTTCCAGGCATAACAAAGCATTTTGGCCATGTGACACAACAGATAAATATTAGAGAGAAAGAATGCATGCCTTTAAATGCTAGTATGAGTTTTAAGATTTCTGAATTGTAAAGTAAAATTGAGCTTTAATGCAGTTATAACACATAAAAGTGCCTGAACGTAAAATGTTTGATTAATTCAACATTTAGGATATGTTGACAAAAGAAATGAATTTTGCCTCTTAAGTATTCTGTGAGAACTTATGTAAAACTTTACGAAGAAAATTATGGGGAGTAGGAATTATTTATCAAAATACATAATGTAAAACTTCTCAGTTTATAGGTGGTGGTATTCAGTGATTGTCATTGTTCCATGCCATTTATCTAAAATTGTAAACAAATTGCTATATAATGATACCTTAATAAATTTGAACATGTCTTGGAAAAAATTCTGTGGTGTCTACATTGATTTTCTATGACGAAGTGCTTCAAAAACACTGGAAGGTGATACAGAGACTAAAGAAAACTTTTGGAAGCAATGTAAAGCTTTTTTTTTTTTTAACTTTTATTTATTAATTAATTTATTTTTATTTAAACATATAATGTAACCCCACTCTCCCAACCCCCCCACCCCCCTCAGTTTGTTTTATGACATTAAGAGTCTCTTTTAGTTTGTCTCCCTCCCGATCCCATCTTGTTTCATTTTTTCTTTTCCTACCCCCTTAATCCCCACCCCCATTGCATCTCCACTTCCTCATATCAGGGAGATCATATGATAGTTGTCTTTCTCCAATTGACTTATTTCGCTAAGCATAATACCCTCTAGTTCCGTCCATGTCGTCGCAAATGGTAAGATTTCATTTCTTTTGATGGCTGCATAGTATTCCATTGTATATATATATACCACATCTTCTTTATCCATTCATCTGTGGATGGACATCTAGGTTCTTTCCATAACTTGGCTATTGTGGACATTGCTGCTGTAAACATTCGGGTACACGTGCCCCTTCGGATCACTACGTTTGTATCTTTAGGGTAAATACCCAGTAGTGTAATTGCTGGGTCATAAGGTAGCTCTATTTTCAATTTTTTGAGGAACCTCCATGCTGTTTTCCAGAGTGGTTGCACCAGCTTGCATTCCCACCAACAGTGTAGGAGGGTTCCCCTTTCTCCACATCCTCGCCAGCATCTGTCATTTCCTGACTTGTTCATTTTAGCCATTCTGACTGGTGTGAGGTCGTATCTCATTGTGGTTTTGATTTGTTATCTCCCTGATGCCCAGTGATGTGGAGCACTTTTTCATGTGTCTATTGGCCATCTAGATGTCTTCTTTACAGAAATGTCTGTTCATGTCCTCTGCCCATTTCTTGATTGGATTATTTGTTCTTTGGGTGTTGAGTTTGCTAAGCTCTTTATAGATTTTGGATACTAGCCCTTTATCTGATATGTCATTAGCAAATATCTTCTCCCATTCTGTCAGTTGTCTTTTGGTTTTGTTGACTGTTTCCTTTGCTGTGCAGAAGCTTTTGATCTTGATGAAGTCCCAATAGTTCATTTTTTCCCTTGCTTCCCTTGCCTTTGGCGTTGTTCCTAGGAAGAAGTTGCTGCGGCTGAGGTCGAAGAGGTTGCTGCCTGTGTTCTCCTCAAGGATTTTGATGGATTCCTTTCTCACATTGAGGTCCTTCATCCATTTTGAGTCTATTTCCCTGTGTGGTGTAAGGAAATGGTCCAATTTCATTTTTCTGCATGTGGCTGTCCAATTTTCCCAACACCATTTGTTGAAGAGGCTGTCTTTTTTCCATTGGATGTTCTTTCCTGCTTTATCGAATATTAGTTGACCATAGAGTTGAGGGTCTATTTCTGGGCTCTCTATTCTGTTCCATTGATCTATGTGTCTGTTTTTGTGCCAGTACCATACTGTCTTAATGATGACAGCTTTGTAGTAGAGCTTGAGGTCTGAAATTGTGATGCCACCAACTTTGGTTTTCTTTTTCAATATTCTTTTGGCTATTCGAGGTCTTTTCTGGTTCCATACAAATTTTAGGATTATTTGTTCCATTTCTTTGAAAAAATTGGATGGGATTTTGATAGGGATTGCATTAAATGTGTAGGGAGCTTTAGGTAGCATAGACATTTTCACAATGTTTATTCTTCCAATCCATGAGCATGGAACATTTTTCCATTTCTTGTGTCTTCCTCCATTTCTTTCATGAGTACTTTATAGTTTTCTGAGTATAGATTCTTTGCCTCTTTGGTGAGGTTTATTCCTAGGTATCTTATGGTTTTGGGTGTAATTGTAAATGGGATTGACTCCTTAATTTCTTTTTCTTCTGTCTTGTTGTTGGTGTAAAGAAATGCAGCTGATTTCTGTGCATTGATTTTATATCCTGACACTTTACTGAATTCTTGTACAAGCTGTAGGAGTTTTGGAGTGGAGCCTTTTGGGTTTTCCACATATAGTATCATATCATCTGCAAAGAGTGATAGTTTGACTTCTTTTCCGATTTGGATGCCTTTAACTTATTTTGTTGTCTGATTGCTGAGGCTAGGACTTCTAGTACTGTGTTGAATAGCAGTGGTGATAACAGACATCCCTGCCGTGTTCCTGACCTTAGCGGGAAAGCTCTCAGTTTTTCTCCATTGAGAATGATACTTGCAGTAGGTTTTTCATAGATGGCTTTGATAATGTTGAGGTATGTGCCCTCTATCCCTACGCTTTGAAGAGTTTTGATTAGGAAGGGGTGCTGTACTTTGTCAAATGCTTTTTCAGCATCTATTGAGAGTATCATATGGTTCTTGTTCTTTCTTTTGTTAATGTATTGTATCACATTGATTGATTTGCGGATGTTGAGCCAACCCTGCTGCCCTGGAATAAATCCCACTTGGT
>RCUC01002001.1:0-12789 GCA_003697995.1 Taxidea taxus jeffersonii | reverse complement strand
TCTCTCTCTTTCTTTCTTTAATTTGAATGAGAGAGCATGAGCCAGCAGAGGAGGGGGCAAAGGGAGAGGGAGAAGCAGACTCCCCATCAAGCACAGAGCCTGATGCAGGGCTCGATCCCAGGACCCTGAGATCAGGACCCGAATTGAAGTCAGGTGCTTAAAGTCTGTGCATTTGCAAGCATATATATATATCCTACTTTTTTCCTACAATATTTTGTGCCTTAAAATATTGAGCTATAATTCACATAACCTAAAATTCACTATTTTGAAGTATACAGTTCAGGGATGCCTGGCTGGCAGTCAGTAGAGCATTTGACTCATAGTCTAGGGTTGTGAGTTCAAGCCCCAGTTTAGGTGTGGAGCCTACTTAAAAAACCAAAACAAAACAAAAACAGCATATGGTTCAGTGGATTTTAGTATATTCCCTGTGTTGTAGAACTGTTATCACTATCTAATTCCAGAACATTTCCATTACCCCCAAAAGAAACCCTATACCAGCAGTCATTCCCAGTTTGTGTGCTTTTTTTTTTCCAACTCAGCAGCACTATATTGGTGAATAAACATCCTTATGTACCTCAGATTTCTTTCTTTTTTACAGCTTTATTGTGTTCATTGTATGTACCACAACTTTTAATCAGCCTTCTGGTGCTGAACATTTTAGTTGGATGCCAGCAAAATAATTTGTACACGTGTAAGTCTAGCTGTAGGATAAAGTCCTATAGGTGTAATTGCTGGGCCAGAAGATACGGGCCTTTAAAATGTTTATGAATGTTATTAGCAGATTGCTTTTTCAGAGTGGCTGCTGTAACTGTGCCCCTACCAATAGTCATCAGAATTTTTAAAATTTGGTTAGATGTATCAGGTTTTTAAGACTTCTGAATTCTGTGGTTTTCTTTGAAAGAAACGTGTAAACTTTTACTTTGTTAAAATTATACCTTTGTGGAGATAATTGCTTAAATGTTTTATTCCTAAATGTTCACTATAAAAGTCTACAAAGCAGGTACCCTCAAATATGGATAGAATGCTATTTTTTCTGCACTATTCATCTAGATGGTTAGATCTGAAGAATTTCACGTTTTTTTTTTTAAGATTTTATTTATTTATTTGACAGACAGAGAGAGATCACAAGTAGGCAGAGAGGCAGGCGGGGGTTGGGGGGAGCAGGCTCCCAGCTGAGCAGAGAGCCTGATGTGGGCCTCAATCCCAGGACCCTGAGACCATGACCCGAGCTGAAGGCAGAGGCTTAACCTACTGAGCCACCCAGGTGCCCTCACGTTTCTTATACATGTCATATGCTATGCTAAAAATTTGTGAATTGGTTTGGAAGAATGTCATTGCATGTTATTTTATGAGTTTCTTTGACCTAAGTCAAGTTAATAGAATGCATAGTCTGACTTATTTGAGGATTATTTTGAGAGAGGGCATAGAGTTAACAAATCTTTTCCCTTTCTGTATGAGAATTTGCTCTTTGGTTAATTCTCTAACTTTTGTCCCTGAGTAACTTGATAAGAAAGGATGCCATCTGCATTGCTAGGCAACATTGGTTTTGGCAAAAATGATCCCAAACTGGTAAAATGGGTCTGGACTGGTAGGGATTAGAAATGCCTGATAGGGATGCCTGTGGATTTCCCCAGATGGGGGGTCTTCTAAAATTGGGCAGTATCTTTTGTGGGGCCCTTGGAAAGCATGCCTATGGAGTTGTTATGAGAACATGTGGCTCCCTCTGGGAGGTTTCTAAGTGACGGCAGGTCCCACGGGAGCCCAGTGTGGATCTCTGTTCACTGCAGCAAAGGTGGAAGGACTGCCCGAGAAGAGGAGCAGTAGTCGGTGGTTGATGGCAAGCTGTGCTTCCCTGCCTGCAGCCTTCTGAGTGGACTGGTGCTCAGTGTGGCCTGGAGGAGGCTGGCAGGAGTCTGATGGTTCTGTCAAACCCCAGAGAGTCCTATGGACCTCGCCCCTAGGGTGTTAGCACAGATTATCCAAACTGGTATTTTCTGTTTCTTTGATGTTAAGGTTTAATGTTTGTGGGACTGTATAAGGTAATTTTGAACATTTCTGATTTTTAGTATGTGTGTCTATCAAGGTCCATCCAGCTGCAGTTAAATATCGGAGTCGAGCAGATCCGAGTTGTGCACAGAGATGGGAGGGTGATTACACTGTCTCATCAGGAGCAGGAGCTCCAGGATTTCCTTCTGTCCCAGGTAAGGGTTGACGTCAAGTCCTGAGCCTCTGCCTCTTGTAGCGCTTAAAGAACAAAGTGAGTAAGGAGTAGTTCAAGTATATTAAGTTATAAAAAGAAAGCCATTTTTTTCTGCCATTTAATTTCTAGTGCACATTTTACAAATTATGAGTTAACTGAAAACGTTGATAAACTATCCTAGATTTATTTCCAGTTAGTTTGTGTTGACGATGAAGGACCAGCTCTGAGATTCCAAACTTTTTTATTTCTGATGTCTGCCAAGGTTTACAACCCCTTTGGGACCACATAAAAGTGAAGAAATATTAACCCCAGAAAACCAGAGAAGGGGAGATCAAATAGAAAACTATAGTGACCATTTGCCATAATAGTGGAATATTCTGCTTAAGCACTAAAAAAAGTTCTTCAGTATTAAGGAGCAGCATGGAAAGTGCTGGGTTCTAGTCCCAGCTCCACCACACATTTACTTTGTGACACTGGATAAATTTCTGGACTTTTCTTTCCTGTTCTATAAAATTAAGAACAGTATTTTTCCTATGTTCTTCATGGAGTTATGGTGATCCAGTGAAAAACTGAGTTGTGGGAGAAAGTATACGTTTAAAAATGCTAATATACCATTCACAAAATTCTCATTTATATTTTACATAAAATTTTAAAAAAATACTGATGTTCTCTATCCTAGAAACAATAATCTTTTATCCAGACTCTGGTGCCAAGTAAATGAAATGCATTTGTGAGGTACAGCACCTTTTGGTTGCTTACACCTAAAATGACTTTGGTCACCTTAAGCATGCATACACAGAAATATAT
This sequence comes from Taxidea taxus jeffersonii, assembly GCA_003697995.1. Taxonomy (NCBI): domain Eukaryota; kingdom Metazoa; phylum Chordata; class Mammalia; order Carnivora; family Mustelidae; genus Taxidea; species Taxidea taxus. The sequence continues at coordinate 9,782 of RCUC01002001.1, read as the reverse complement.
TGAAAGGCTGGTGGGTAGCTCCCAGAATTGATGGGAAGGCTTAAAGATCCTGATTTGCTACTTCCTTCCTCGATAGGGGCCGAATGCACTCCAGATGGCCCCAGTGCATCAGACAGGATTTTAACAGGAAGTAGGTGGCACGCTCATATTACTAAGGATTTACAAAAGTGTGGGTGTCGCAGAATACCTGGGAGAGCGTGGTGATCTAGTGCTAGTAATAACCAGGTAAGCAGGCCTGGGGGGCTTAGTGGTCACCAGTCCTAGGTCACTAGTCCTAGGCCAAAGCAGTAAGAGGGGGCCTTATGGGAGCTCTGAAGCAGAGTCCTGTGGACCAGGTTACTTGAAAAGCAGACACCTTCTGTCACAGGATACAACCTCATAGTGGAGTGTACTGGGGTTATAAGTGCCCTGACCTTACTCTCTTCCCTGCCATCCTTCTGGCTTCCATTACCCCAGTGGTTCCCGTTATCTGAACCCAACCCAAAGCCAGAGAATGGAACCATATGGGTGATCCTCCCTGGGCAGAGGAGGGTGGTGAGTGAATTTAAAGGGGTAACTGGAATATAGTCACTTCTTGCTACTTCTGATGTTGCTCCACATTCGGTGACCCAGGTGGGAGTCTCCACTTGGCTAAGCTTCGGTCCTCTTCCTGTGCTCAAGCTGGCCAGTGGACAGGGAAGATGAGTCTCAGGCCATTTTAGCCTCTGCAGTGGAATCACAGAGGAGGATTCCCATGCTAGGCAGTGAGCATCCCAAGAAAAGTTTACAGTCATGAGGTCACATTACTGCAAAGGAAATCTCCATGGTGAAGATGGATAAAGTTCCTTTTCTTCATTTGCAGATGTCACAGCATCAGGTGCATGCAGTTCAGCAGCTCGCCAAGGTCATGGGCTGGCAGGTGCTCAGCTTCAGCAATCATGTGGGGCTTGGGCCCATAGAGAGCATTGGCAATGCCTCTGCCATCACCGTGGCATCCCCAAGTGGGGACTATGCTATTTCAGGTACTGGCCGCTGCCTTGAATGGGAGGAGATCTTCGGGAGTTTGGCCGTAATGTTCCCCTGTACTCGTTAGACATGCTTCAGAGTAATTTCTCTCTGCAGTGAGTTCATATAGGAGTTACGCTGAACGTTTATCTGATCACGGCTCTTATTCAGAGCAACAGATTATTGATTTTCTTTCTGGTGGTCATAAAAAATGTTTTGTTCGGTGACACATTTTCCTAAGAGCTCTGAAAACTGCCTTCAGCATTGTTACCTTGCAGTTCAAAACCAAACCTTTGATGGATAAATGCTTTTGGGAAATGTACTACTGCAAATAGGCCAGAGTCACATCTGGTCCCCAAGAGGTAAAGGGATGGAACAGAGAGGAGAGGGGATTTTTAAGCTCTCACTCTGACCAGGGCACTTTAATAAACACATGTGTTACCTAGTTGAAAATGATCTTTGGAGTACTTAACAGCTTTAGAATGGTCTTTTATAATACCTGCTCTAAGTATTTGAAAGAGTAATTAGAAAACTTACCCCACAGAATCACAGCTTGTGAATCTGCAGGCTTGGTCATTGCCAGGTCTTTCTTTCTTTCTTTATTTATTTAAGCTTTATTTAAACATATAATGTAACCCCACCACCCTCTCCCAACCCCTCTCCCACCCACCGCCCTCAGTTTGTTTTATGACATTAAGAGTCTCTTTTGGTTTGTCTCCCTCCCGACCCCATCTTGTTTCATTTTTACTTTTCCTACCACCTTAACTCCCACCCCCGTTGCATCTCCACTTCCTCATATCAGGGAGATCATGTGGTAGTTGTCTTTCTCCAGTTGACTTATTTCGCTAAGCATAATACGCTCTAGTTCCATCCATGTCGTCGCAAATGGTAAGATTTCATTTCTTTTGATGGCTGCATAGTATTCCATCGTATATATATACCACATCTTCTTTATCCATTCATCTGTTGATGGACATCTAGGTTCTTTCCATAACTTGGCTATTGTGGACATTGCTGCTATAAACATTCGGGTACACGTGCCCCTTTGGATCACTACGTTTGTATCTTTAGGGTAAATACCCAGTAGTGCAATTGCTGGGTCATAAGGTAGCTCTATTTTCAATTTTTTGAGGAACCTCCATGCTGTTTTCCAGAGTGGTTGCACCAGCTTGCATTCCCACCAACAGTGTAGGAGGGTTCCCCTTTCTCCACATCCTCGCCAGCATCTGTCATTTCCTGACTTGTTCATTTTAGCCATTCTGACTGGTGTGAGGTGGTATCTCATTGTGGTTTTGATTTGTATTTCCCTGATGCCCAGTGATGTGGAGCACTTTTTCATGTGTCTGTTGGCCATCTGGATGTCTTCTTTGCAGAAATGTCTGTTCATGTCCTCTGCCCATTTCTTGATTGGATTATTTGTTCTTTGGGTGTTGAGTTTGCTAAGCTCTTTATAGATTTTGGATACTAGCCCTTTATCTGATATGTCGTTTGCAAATATCTTCTCCCATTCTGTCAGTTGTCTTTTGGTTTTGTTGACTGTTTCCTTTGCTGTGCAAAAGCTTTTGATCTTGATGAAGTCCCAATAGTTCATTTTTTCCCTTGCTTCCCTTGCCTTTGGCGTTGTTCCTAGGAAGAAGTTGCTGCGGCTGAGGTCGAAGAGGTTGCTGCCTGTGTTCTCCTCAAGGATTTTGATGGATTCCTTTCTCACGTTGAGGTCCTTCATCCATTTTGAGTCTATTTTCGTGTGTGGTGTAAGGAAATGGTCCAATTTCATTTTTCTGCATGTGGCTGTCCAATTTTCCCAACACCATTTGTTGAAGAGGCTGTCTTTTTTCCATTGGATATTCTTTCCTGCTTTGTCGAAGATTAGTTGACCGTAGAGTTGAGGGTCTATTTCTGGGCTCTCTATTCTGTTCCATTGATCTATGTGTCTGTTTTTGTGCCAGTACCATACTGTCTTAATGATGACAGCTTTGTAGTAGAGCTTGAAGTCGGGAATTGTGATGCCACCAACTTAGGTTTTCTTTTTCAGTATTCCTTTGGCTATTCGAGGTCTTTTCTGGTTCCATATAAATTTTAGGATGATTTGTTCTATTTCTTTGAAAAAATTGGATGGGATTTTGATAGGCATTGCATTAAATGTGTAGATAGCTTTAGGTAGCATAGACATTTTCACAATATTTATTCTTCCAATCCATGAGCATGGACCATTTTTCCATTTCTTTGTGTCTTCCTCAATTTCTTTCATGAGTACTTTATAGTTCTCTGAGTATAGATTCTTTGCCTCTTTGGTTAGGTTTATTCCTAGGTATCTTATGGTTTTGGGTGTAATTGTAAATGGGATTGACTCCTTAATTTCTCTTTCTTCTGTCTTGTTGTTGGTGTAAAGAAATGCAACTGATTTCTGTGCATTGATTTTATATCCTGACACTTTACTGAATTCCTGTACAAGCTCTAGCAGTTTTGGAGTGGAGCCTTTTGGGTTTTCCACATATAGTATCATATCATCTGCAAAGAGCAATAGTTTGACTTCTTCTTTGCCGATTTGGATGCCTTTAATTTCTTTTTGTTGTCTGATTGCTGAGGCTAGGACTTCTAGTACTATGTTGAATAGCAGTGGCGATAGCGGACATCCCTGCCGTGTTCGTGACCTTAACGGAAAAGCTCTCAGTTTTTCTCCATTGAGAATGATACTTGCCGTGGGTTTTTCATAGATGGCTTTGATAATATTGAGGTATGTGCCTTCTATCCCTACACTTTGAAGAGTTTTGATTAGGAAGGGATGTTGCACTTTGTCAAATGCTTTTTCAGCATCTTTTGAGAGTATCATATGGTTCTTGTTCTTTCTTTTATTAATGTATTGTATCACATGGATTGATTTGCGGATGTTGAACCAACCTTGAAGCCCTAGTATAAATCCCACTTGGTGGTGGTGAATAATCCTTTTAATGTACTGTTGGATCCTATTGGCTAGTATTTTGGTGGGAATTTTCGCATCTGTGTTCATCAAGGATATTGGTCTGTAATTCTGTTTTTTGATGGGATCCTTGTCTGGTTTGGGGATCAAGGTGATGCTGGCCTCATAAAATGAGTTTGGAAGTTTTCCTTCCATTTCTATTTTTTGGAACAGTTTCAGGAGAATAGGAATTAATTCTTCTTTAAATGTTTGGTAGAATTCCCCTGGGAAGCCATCTGGCCCTGGGCTTTTGTTTGTTTGGAGATTTTTGATGACTGTTTCAATCTCCTTACTGGTTATGGGCCTATTCAGGTTTTCTATTTCTTCCTGGTTCAGTTTTGGCAGTTTATATGTCTCTAGGAAAGCATCCATTTCTTCCAGATTGTCGAATTTGTTGGCATAGAGTTGTTCATAATATGTTCTTATGATTGTTTGTATTTCTTTGGTGTTGGTTGTGATCTCTCCTCTTTCATTCATGATTTTATTTATTTGGGTCCTTTCTCTTTTCTTTTGGATAAGTCTGGCCAGGGGTTTATCAATCTTATTAATTCTTTCAAAGAACCAGCTCCTAGTTTCATTGATTTGTTCTATTGTTTTTTTGGTTTCTATTTCATTGATTTCTGCTTTGATCTTTACTATTTCTCTTCTCCTGCTGGGTTTAGGCTTTCTTTGTTGTTCTCTCTCGAGTTCCTTAAGGTGTAGGGTTAGGTTGTGTATTTGAGACCTTTCCTGTTTCTTGAGATAGGCTTGTATCGCTATATATTTTCCTCTCAGGACTGCCTTTGCTGTGTCCCACAGATTTTGGACCGTTGTGTTTTCATTATCATTTGTTTCCATGGTTTTTTTCAATTCTTCTTTAATTTCCTGGTTGACCCATTCATTTTTTAGAAGGATGCTGTTGAGCCTCCATGTATTTGTGCTCTTACCACATTTCCTCTTGTGATTGAGTTCTAGCTTCAGAGCATTGTGGTCTGAAAATATGCAGGGAATGATCCCAATCTTTTGATACCTGTTGAGACCTGATTTATGACCCAGGATGTGATCTATTCTGGAGAATGTTCCATGGGCACTAGAGAAGAACGTGTATTCTGTTGCTTTGGGGTAGAATGTTCTGAATATATCTGTGATGTCCATCTCGTCCAGTGTGTCATTTAAGACCTTTATTTCCTTGTTGATCTTTTGCTTGGATGATCTGTCCATTTCAGTGAGGGGTGTGTTAAAGTCTCCAACTATTATTGTATTCTTGTCAATGTGTTTCTTTGATTTTGTTATTAATTGGTTTATATAGTTGGCTGCTCCCATGTTAGGGGCATAGATATTTAAAATTGTTAGATCTTCTTGTTGGACAGACCCTTTGAATATGATGTAGTGTCCTTCCTCATCTCTTATTACAGTCTTTGGCTTAAAATCGAATTGATCTGATATAAGGATTGCCACCCCAGCTTTCTTCTGATGTCCATTAGCATGGTAAATTGTTTTCCACCCCCTCACTTTCAATCTGGAGGTGTCTTCAGGTCTAAAATGCGTTTCTTATAGGCAGCATATTGATGGGTTTTGTTTTTTTTATTCATTCTGAAACCCTGTGTCTTTTGATTGGGGCATTTAGCCCATTTACATTCAGGGTAACTATTGAGAGATATGAATTTAGTGCCATTGTATTGCCTGTATGGTGATTGTTACTGTATAATGTCTCTGTTCCTTTCTGATAATACTTTTAGGGTCTCTCTTTGCTTAGAGGACCCCTTTCAATATTTCATGTAGAGCTGGTTTGGTGTTTACAAACTCTTTCATTTTTTGTTTTTCCTGGAAGCTTTTTATCTCTCCTTCTATTTTCAATGATAACCTAGCTGGATAAAGTATTCTTGGCTGCATGTTTTTCTCGTTTAGTGCTCTGAATATATCATGCCAGTTCTTTCTGGCCTGCCAGGTCTCTGTGGATAAGTCTGCTGCCAATCTAATATTTTTACCATTGTATGTTACAGACTTCTTGTCCCGTGCTGCTTTCAGGATTTTCTCTTTGTTGCTAAGACTTGTAAATTTTACTATTAGATGGCAGGGTGTGGGCCGATTCCTATTGATTTTGAGGGGTGTTCTCTGCACCTCCTGGATTTTGATGCTTGTTCCCCTTGCTATATTAGGGAAATTCTCTACAATAATCCTCTCCAGTATACCTTCTGCTCCTATTTCTCTTTCTTCTTCTTCTGGAATCCCAATTATTCTAATGTTGTTACGTCTTATGGCATCACTTATCTCTCGAATTCTCCCCTCGTGGTCCAGTAGTTGTTTGTCTCTCTTTTGCTCAGCTTCTTTATTCTCTGTCATTTGGTCTTCTATATCACTAATTCTGTCTTCTGCCTCATTTATCCTAGCAGTAAGAGACTCCATTTTTGATTGCACCTCATTAATAGCTTTTTTTATTTCAACTTGATTAGACTTTAGTTCTTTTATTTCTCCAGAAAGGGCTTTTATTTCTTCTGACAGGTTTCTCTAATATCTTCCATGCCTTTTTCGATCCCGGCTAGAACCTTGAGAATCGTCATCCTGAATTCCACATCTGACATATTACCAATGTCTGTATTGATTAGGTCCCTAGCCTTCGGTCCTGTCTCCTGCTCTTTTTTTTGTGGTGAGTTTTTCCGCCTTGTCATTTTGTCCAGATAAGAATCCGCTGTTCTCCTTGTTAAGTGAACTTGGTCTTGGCTGGATTTCTTTGATCTTCTGGGGGAGGGGCCTGTTGTAGTGATTCTCAGGTGTCTCTGCCCCAGGTGGAGTTGCACCGCCCTTACCAGGGGCCGGGCTAAGTAATCCTCTCAGGTTCGCTTTCAGGACCTTTTGTTTCTGTAGAGTTCCGGAGGACGGTAATGACAATGGCGGCCTCCCAATCTCCGGTTCAGAGGAGCCGAGAGCTAGGGGCCCCAGTCTTCAGTGCGCCTTCATAGTAAAGCGTTTAATCACTCCCATCTCCCCAGCCTCCGTTTGCGCTCGGAGACCGCGCTCAGAGAAAATCGTGCGTAAGCAGTCCCGTCTCACTGGCTTCTGGGAGTGCTCCGAGCTCACCCAGCCTATGACCAAGCGTCTCTGTCTCTGGCAGAGTCCCACCTGGAGTCTCCAAACCCCGTAGATCCCTGAGCTCTCCCAGGTCGGAGTCTCCCCGGATCTTGTGGGGACCCCTCGCACAGAGCACCGGCCCGTGCCACAGAGCACCGGTCTGTGTCACAGACCACTAGGAAACCTCGGCTCTGTCTCCGCAGCTGGCTTCCCCGCTCTAATACCTGTGAGCTCTGTGACACTCAGACACCCCCGATCCTTCTGTGACCCCGCGGGACCTGAGTCCACGCTGTCCCCGTGAGGTCTTCACCCCAGTTTAGCCTCTGGAGTGATGTCCCTCCGTGGAGCCGACTTTTAAAAGTTCTGATTTTGTGCTCCGCCGCTTGCCGGGAGCCGGCCCCTCCCCCTGGGGTCTATCTTCCCGTGGCGTTGGATTCACTTCTCCGCTGGTCCTACCTTTCAGAAAGTGGTTGGTTTTCTGTTTCTAGAATTGTTTTTCTTCTCTTCGATCTCCTATTGGATTCATAGGTGTTCGGAATGGTTTGATAGGCTATCTAGCTGATCTCCTGCTGTCTGATGTCGTCTCAGCCTGCTACTTCTCCGCCATCTTGACTCCTCCCCCTGCCAGGTCTTTATTGATAAGAGTTTCAAAATGCCCATTTCTTCTTTACTGAGTGATGAAGCCTCATTAAAACCTGAAGTTCTTAATTCAGAATAATCTTGTCTGCATCTCTCCCAGTCCTGATTCCGAATGTTTGAGTTTCATATTAGGTGTGTATTACACGTTTTAGAAAAAATATAGATTGGTCTTGTGAAAATACATAGGACATTTGACTTTCCTAAGCCAGAATTCATCTTGCCCCACTTTTATGGTACAATCAGTAATTAATGAATATTTATACCGGCCTAGTATATATAAATAAGCAAGCTTTTGGGGTTTTGGGGGAGGGCGGTTAGCATATTAAAACTGACAGGCTTTTTTTAACAAGAGCTTTCAAGTTGGCAGACAAGGTTTTTGGATTCGTGGTAGAATGAAGTTCTACCCTTGTTTTCTAGTTTGGAAATTGTGTTAATATTTTGGTTTTGCTCCACAGTTCGTAACGGCCCTGAAAGTGGAAGCAAGATCATGGTTCAGTTTCCCCGTAACCAGTGTAAAGATCTTCCAAAAAGTGACGTTTTACAAGATAGCAAATGGAATCATCTTCGTGGACCGTTCAGAGAAGTTCAGTGGAATAAAATGGAAGGTCGAAACTTTGTTTATAAAATGGAGCTGCTTATGTCTGCACTTAGCCCTTGCCTACTATGATTTTTGTTTCCAGAACTGTTTCTAGTTTATTGTTTTCCAGAAACTGACTTGAGAAAATGAACTCTAAGCACAAGGAAGAGAAATTTTCCAAAAAGAGTATTGTTTTAAAAAAAAAAAAAAAAGCAAATGTTTACCTAGCATTTTGAAACCTTTCACTTTATAAGTGACAGGGCTTTGAAATGCAGACACTTAATGTACAGTGATAGGGTATATAGTAGGGGAGATGCAGAACAACTTTTTTTATGCAGGTAACTTGAAATGTTACTAATTTATGGGTTTGAATTCAACTTTTCAAGTATTCCTTTGATGATGGCATCAAATAAAGCATATGGTTAAAAATTCCGGATCTTCTCTGAACTCTTAACAACCTAAATATACTATGTCTTTAGCCAACGCGTCTCATTCCACTATTTGTTGAAAAGATTGCGTAAGAATATTTAAACACTCTTAGGAGTCAGCATTCCTCCAGGAGCACACTCACCCTGGAAGCAAGTGGAACAGCACATGGTGCCTGCAGGGGGAGCAGGCGCTTGTCTCAACAAACCAAGGACCTCTTCCTCCAGCTGTCTTAGGTATGGCCGGGTCTGACACCAAGACTGGTACTTTGAGAGCTTCCTGGAAGGTGCAAGCTGAAGGCACAGAGGGTGTAATGGACCTCTAGGGCTTCCTCGGGTCCCCTTTTTGTCTCTTCCCCCCATGTGAGTGACCTCCCCCTGTTCAGACCGGATGTCCGCACACCTCTCCCCACCTGCCCCTGCCCTTCTCTAGCCTCCCCCCAGGAGCCCTGGCCTCCTCTTCCAGTGAGAGTCTCATCCTGTCTTATTCCTTTAACGTTCTTTCCTGAGGGGAAAATACCAATGGATCGGTGGATTGATTACATTTTACAAATAACTTGTTTGAACTTCCTGGAACTAGCCCCCAATCCTAAAATGTGCCTGAGGAACGTTCCTTCCTAAGAGACTTAGGTGGATACGGGTCTTTTGGAACCACCATAAGTAATACATAAGCAGTGTTTTCCTTATGAGAAATGCTTTCAGTTTTTTAAAAGACTTTTAATCATGTATAAGATGACACTGAAGTAATTTTAAAAGGTTTAAAAGAAAAGCGTAGCTTGTTAGCCCTAAATACCGTAACATCATCATGTTTATTTTGTCCCCCTTTAATCTTTCCTTACACAGAAATTTTTTTAAAAATCGGTCTGGGGCACTTGGGTGGCTCAGTGGGTTAAAGCCTCTGCCTTCTGCTCAGGTCATGATCCCAGGGTCCTGGGACCGAGCCCCGCATTGGGCTCTCTGCCAGTGGGAAGCCTGCTTCTTCCTCTCTCTCTGCCTACTTGTGATCTCTATCAAATAAATAAATAAAATCTTTAAAAAAATAAAAAGTCAGTCTGAATCTAAATTATAAACCTTTTCATGGTAGCACACAAAAGTTGCCTTAGCTAATTATCCTGAGCTCATCTGGACAGCTCTTCTCCCACAAGGAGTCTTA
>ML093491.1:0-34496 GCA_003697995.1 Taxidea taxus jeffersonii | reverse complement strand
AACGAGTTGCTAACCTCAGCTACCCCGGACCACGTCGCCAGCCCAAAGGTCCAGGACCCGGACCTCAACGCACGCTTCTCTGCCCAGGCCCAGATAAAAGCTATGACTCCAGCTATCTAACTCCCTATCTATATACATTTATTCAAGGCTAACATATCACACAAGTACACGTCACACAGTTTAAAACACAGTTATAAACCCCAAACAAACCCACACACCTCAAATTCACCTCGCAGTTTCCCAAACTCCAAACAGGAGACCCCACCTCCAGGATTCAAACCTTCCGCCCACAGTGGAGGAAAGCAAGAGAAAAGAGTTGGGGAACAGCCGACGCCTTTCAATTACCGCCCCCCACAAACTGCCCCACCCCACACCCTGCGTCCGGGTTACCCACTCGGAAGCCCCCTGCTTCCTCCCTGCTCTCAATCGGGCCGCTTAAGAGACCCATCCCCAGCCCACTCACTTACTCCCCAAAACCCCTCAAAAAAAAAAAAAAAAGTGAAGAGAAAGAAGTGAGGAAAGAGACTTGAGGTAGTCCGGCTTCAAAACCGCTCGACTCACCTCAGAATCCTTGCTGAGTTCTCTCCGCCCGACACAGCCCCCTCCCCAACGTCCCAGTACGAAGGGCTGAGGCTGGGAGGAGGGGAAAGCGGGAGGGGGAGGGGTGTCTTCCGCGTGGGGCGCCAGTCGGGAGGGGACTGGGGAGGGGTTGAGGCCGGCGCAGGAAAAGGAGAAGGGGGAGGGGAGGCCCCTATCTCCCAGTCTCCCCCTGAAAACCACCCTTGTCTCAATCACATCAGACTGACTGTCTTTGTCTGGCTGACAACCGCCATATTGATATCAACAGCCCCGCTCCCACCTGCTGCCGCCGGGCGGCCCTGGGAGTTGTAGTTCTTGCCTCCCTTGAGTAAAAGCTTGGGACGGCATCCAGAGGCCCCTGGGTACTACAGCTCCCGGCAAGTCCCGCGCCCATCCGGGAGGAGGGGTCTAGGCCTCCAGAGCCATGGGGACTACACATCCCAGAATACCATGGGTCCCAGGCCCTGCGACGGGACATGATATCATGCTGGGGTGCAGAGAGAGGATGAATTGGCGGTGGGGATGAATTTGAGCTGGCCGAAGGAGGCGTAGGAGAGGAAAGGGACGGAAAAGAAAGATGACCACAGTTCCCATGATTCATGGAGAGATGACTACATTTCCCATGATACCCCGGGAAGGGGGCGTAGAGCAGAAGGACTGCAAGTCCCGCGATGCTCTCGGCGGGCCGGTGGCGGTGACTGAACCGGAAGACGCTTTCTGCGTTTGAGGAGTGGAGTGTCTGGTACTGAACAACCAAAAGTCCAGTATGAAATTGGTGAGTCTCTGCTCCTAGGTCAGAGAGCAAAGGTGATGCCATATCCTTTTGGACTTCTTCGTTTGCACCTTGGGAAGGGAAGTAGAAAGTGGGTGGGCCAAGGAAAACTGCTGTTGTTGGGGCGGTTTGAATCTTACCCCCCACCCCCAGCTGCCTGGAGATCTTATCGATCCATTGACGGGTCCCTTTGGTTAGATAAAACGTTGACTCTGTCGCATTCCTTCTCCTCCGAACTAAGGTTGGGCCTTACTGAGCTAGGTTTGACTTCTCAGTGCCACGTGAGTGTTGAAATAGGTTAACTTCTTTCCATGCTATTGGCACTTGGTTAGCGTTTCTCCCTACCGTTGTTGAGGCGGCTTTTGTTAGGTCTGAGCGGAGAGTAGAAAATATTGGGCAGAGGGTAATCACTTATTAAATTTTGTACTATAGAGTCCTAACTGCCCTAGGACTTCAGAGAAGGACGCAGTCAGGGTATGACTTTGGAGGACTTGAGTCTTAAACACTACATACAGTGGGGCTGAGTGGGAAGTGTTAAGGCATTCCACCCTAGGGACTGCATGAGCCAAGGTTAGAGGGAACAGTATCTGGAGAAGTCTTTCATCACAAAACCCAAACACTTTGCTTATAGAAAAGCTTCTCAGACCTTTATTTTGGGCCGTTTTGCTTGTGCGTAGATCTAACTACTTTATTCTATCTGTATAGAATTAATGATAGCATGAATTAGGAGGTGTGAGATGCTATTTCTCAGTCTTTTAAATTAATATTCCTGCAGCCAAGTATGTCAAGCTTTACTTTCTGTGATTTTTATACAAAAACAAAAGGGTTTTTCTTATACAAACAAAAGGTTTGTTTTCTCATTTGAATATACTTTTCCGCTTACATTCTCTCTCTCTCCAGGTATATACTCTGCATAGTGTTAGCGGTTTTTTGAAAAGAAGTCAGAGAAAGTATAAAGTAGATTAAACTCCAACACTGCTGCCATTTAAGGCTGCCCTTAGGTAGAGAGAAGGGCACACAGATCTGTAAACTCCGACTGCAATTTGTTCCTGGGCCTGAGTGTGAAACATTTAAGAATGCAGAATTGAAAGTCATTGCCTTGCCCTACAGAAGCACGCAATTTAATGAAGATAGAAAAGAAAGCCAAAATAATTCATTGCAATTTATGGTAAAATAAAAACGTGTTCAGCGTTTGGGGAATTGAGAGGATAATGGGTGGGGAAGAGGTGGAAGACAGCTTCCTGGAAAGCACTCTAAACTGATAAGAAAGAGGAGTAGACCTAGGCCTTCCACTAAGAGTGTACGCATTACAGGTGGAAAAGAGTTTGCAAGTGTGAAGCAACTTTTTCCATAATAATGCATTTGGCTGAGAGTCTCAGAGAGCCAAGATTTACGTTACATATACTTTAGTTTGCTCATAATATCTTCCTGCTTAATATATTTACAGATGTGGAAACATGGACGGAAAAAGTGGAAACTTGATTTTTTCCTTTAAGAACCAAAATATGCCTCCTAGGAAAAGGAAGTGTTCTATCTGTAGTCCCTCCCGTTTTACTTTCAATCCATGTGTTACATATTAAAACTAATTTGGTAGTTAGATGATCTTGTAAGATCTCTGCAGAATTACCATCAACATAGCAAAGTGCTTTCAAAAATATTGATGCTCACTTAGATGTCTTGTGTGTGGCAAGCCTGATAAAGTTTAAATAAATTGTCCCATGGCCTGAAATTTTTAATTTTGTGTACTGCATCAGGAATATGTAGTAATAAACCATGCTTTACATTTATTTCATGAAACATAGAAATATATTTTATTGAGCACATTCTTGTTTTGAGATTATGACTTCCCAGAATACCTTCTCCATGCTCAATCTAGGACCACATCTTTTTGCTTGATTCTTCCTCTGTTCTTGAACAAGTTCTTTCTCTCCAGTCCCACTAATACTGCTTTTGTACTGGCTTTTTTCACCTGATACTTGGAATTCAACAATACTTTCTAAATGATCTCCCTGCGTTCAGTCTTAACCCCCTCCAGTCTATTTACTCTACATCTCAGAAGTTGTTTTAAATTGCAGAGTTCCATAAAACCCCTCAGTACCTTCCTTTGCCCTTAGGATAAAGTCCTATAATTCTTAACTTGGCTTACTTGCTCCTGCAGAATATGGCGTGCCTTCCTTTCCAGGCTCATATTTAGCCCTCACCTCCCTTGCTCTCCTGGTTCCAATTATATTGCACATCTTCTAGTTCCTTCAGCTCACCATGCTTTTGCCTCTGGGACTTTAAGTGTGTTGCTTTGCCTACAATGCTTTGTTGCCTGCCTTACTTCTTCATATATCTCAGGTCTCTGTTTAGTACTTCTTCAGGGTTTCCTTGAATTGGTTGCCCACATTATATGCTTCCATGGCACATTTTCTTTTTGTAGCACTGGTAATTAATTATTGTTTTGGGTTTTTTTTTAAAGATTTTATTTATTTGACAGGCAGAGATCAGAAGTAGGCAGAGGCAGGCAGAGAGAGAGGCAGGGAAGCAGGCTCCCTGCTGAGCAGAGAGCCCAATGTGGGGCTTGATCCCAGGACCCTGGGATCATGACCTGAGCCAAAGGCAGAGGCTTTAACCCACTGAGCCACCCAGGCACCCCAATTAATTATTGGTTTTATGTCTGTCCTCCTTCATATATTCCCAGGGCCTGACACATAGTATGATGCCACTGAATAGTTGTTGAATAAATAATCTCTGAAGGATTATCAATTCCTGTGACTAGTGATAAGAAAAGATTAAGGAGTGTATTTAAATCATGACAATAAGCAATATCCGTTGGAGTAAAAATAATAATAATAATTACTACCTTTTGTGGAGCCATTATTGTGTGCCAGGCACTGTACTAGGTACAGTGCAGTGTGTCACACTTACTCCTTTGCTCTAGGTGATAGTATTCCCATTCCCATTTTACAGATAAAAGGTCTGAGCCTCAGGAAAGCAAAGTGGCTCACAGTTACACAGATGAAAAGTAGTAGAACCAAGATCTGAATCCAAGATTCCTTTCTTAAGACTCTTTTGCTTAATGAGGGCTGGGATCCAGCACCTTGCAAAGTACCTGGCATATGTTATCTCTTAACTAAAGGAAGCTAGAGAATGCATACTGGGAGAGTTTATTCCAGGCTGTTTTTAAAATTAGCTTTAAATGTGAGCTTGATTAAATTAAGATCTTTAAAAAAGATTATTGGTAAAAAATTAAAGTTTGGAAACTTCCTTGATATTATAAAGGGCTCCATAGCAGACCATACCAATTGAGTTGAGTGCCCAGGTTAGTTTTTATACTACCCAGTTTAACCTCTGTAATCCCATTTATAGTTCTCTAACTTTACATATGATTCTTTTGGTGGCTTTCCATACACCCAAGGGAAGACCATGGCTGTCTTTATAAAATATTCCTTGGATATCTCCATGGAAAAATACCAACTCAAGGGGCGCCTGGGTGGCTCAGTGGGTTAAAGCCTCTGCCTTCAGCTCAGGTCATGACCTTTGTGTCCTCCATCGGCCTCTCTGCCCAGTGGGGAGCCTGCTTCCCTTCCTCTCTCTCTGCCTGCCTCTCTGCCTACTTGTGATCTCTGTCTGTCAAATAAATAAAATCTTTAAGAAAAGAAAAATACCAACTCAAATGATTTTAACTACTGTCTAATACTAAGCAGTATTCAGGCAGTTTTTTTAACTGTAGAAAGTATATTGGCACCTTCCATTAACCAGAATAATTTTTAAAGAACAGGAAAATTAGAAGATTAGAAGAAAATTATATTTTAGAGCCTGTTCTGTTATTAGTATAAATTAAGCCTACCTGGGTATACCCTGGTGGCCAAGGGAAGCATAGAAACTAGAATTCATCAGGGTCCTTAGCAAAACATTGTGGGGAAAAAAAAAACAATATGTTGACAGATTGAGTTTGAAATATGAATTTAGTCATTCAAATAGATATAAAGTGAATAAGATAGTAAGAAGCAGTTCAAGAATGTAGTATGTGTCACACTTTCTATGGATCCAGAGATAGAATCTTCCAGGTTATTAAGTCAATAAAGATTTATTATGCAACCACAGTACACCCTTGACATTCAAAGTTTTAATACTGTCCATTTTAATTCTTACATTTGACCCCAAAGATTGATGACAGGAAATTATGATTTTGCTGAGGCACAAATTTGAATATGACTTTAAGATCAGTGATAATCTGGGCACCTGGGTGGCTCAGTCAGGTAAGTGTCTGCCTTCAGCTCAGGTCGTGATTCTGGGGTCCCTGGATCAAGCCAGGAGTCAGGCTCCCTGCTCAGCAGGGAGTCTTCTTTTCCCTCCTCACCTCCCCCCAACCCTGATCATGCTCTCTCTCTCTCTCACAAATAACAAAATCTTTAGAAATATATATATTAGTGATAATCCTTAGTGAATGAACCTGATTGCCTCAGAATCCATGGCTCTCTGTAGTTATTGTTGCTCTTTTGTTACAGTTCTGAAAGAAAGGTCATTTAAATGCTTATTCTGCTATACTTTTTGAATTTGATGGAGGAAATTATATGCTGTAGTTGTATTTACAAATTTTAAAACTCAGGAAGGCCAGGAGATGTTCTTCAGTGATCTCTGCCCCTTTATACAAAGAGCTGTTTTGTTACTACTGGCTTTTTGGGGAAGGCTTAAACTTTTAACACACCATTTCTCCAGGAAAACAGATGGAGCAAAGAATTTATTCTCCACTATTCCCAGTGGAGGACAAATAAAATACCAAGTGGAATTGTAGATGATCTAGAAGATCTTTGTTTTCAAGGGGCAGATTCTGCCCCAAGGTCAATTTAACAAATCATTAGAAAGGGGTATGTTTATTCCTCACCTGGGATCTGAGAGTGATAGATTATTTCTGCCATTTACAGAATTGCAGAATGCTTTTGGCTTCTTAGAACTTGGATCAAGAATAGAAAATCTCTTGCTATAAATTGCAAACATTCACAATTTTTACCGATGCTTATTAATTCACCTGTTATGGTGCAGTTGTTAAAATGTCAACCTGAGGGGAGAGGGGTTGGGAGAGGGTGGTGAGGTTACATTATATTTTTAAATTAAAAAAAAAGCTTAAAAAAAAAAATGTCAACCTGATTTCGCTATCTTTTCTGTATCTCTTTGCTGGTTGATTAGAGTGCCCTCGTGTGTCTTTATGATGTAATATCATTTCGAGCTTCCGAAAGTCATGTTTTATCACCACCCCAGTATGATATGTTTTTTCCTTTCTTTTCTCAAACTTAAAAGCAATGTGTAACACTAGGCCAAGTCACATACTTTATTCAGGTGTGCCCTGAGATAAAAATGGATAAATTTACTTTGGGGCCTTTCAAAGTCATAATTGTTGTTCCTCTGAAGATAAACTCTTTTACACTTAAGGTGAAAAAAAAAGTATACCAATAATAGATTTTTTTCAGCAATAATAGTTGAATCGAAAAAAATATATATGACTCACAACATAAGCACGACAGCATTAGTATTGCATGTAACTGCAGTAGCACATCTACTTCATGCCTGGTTTGCTTTGAGCACTCAAATGCCACTGTTACTGGCTCTGATGATTAGCAAAGTGTACTTGACATACCAGGGCCAAGAGTATAGCATGGCATGGAAATCAGTAAAACCCAACATTCCAAATGGAAAACTTGCTCCTGGCTCACTAAATACCAACAGAGATCCAGGCATACACGGCCCCTCAAATCTCCATTATTATTCATTTATTCATTCAGCAGATCTTCCTGACCACCCATCTCCTCTGTGCTTGCTCAGGGTACTGGGTGTATTGCAGGGAACAAAACAGATTTTCTCCCTGCCTTTATGGAAAGTCTAGTGGGCTTACTGTGCAATTCAAACTATACTACAATGAACTTCTGATGTAAAAGATAGCATCGGGCACGGGCTCAACTATTTTTTTAATGGAATGGTCAAACAATGCATTTAATTGTATTCAAGAATATGTCTTCTTAAAATTTTAGGAGTTATGGCCGACTTGCCCACTAGTTTACCATTGTACCAGTAGTGTATGAGAATGCATTTCCTCCCCCTTGCCAACAATGCCATCTGTTTCTTTACTCTTACTATGTGTCTTAACTAATGCAACTTTCTTCTTTCATCAGTCCTCACACCCTCTTGTCTCTTAAACTTCAGCCATATTTAGTAAAATCCTTACAGTAGTGATATATGGATGTGGGAAAATGTACCAGAAAGGGGAACACATTTCTTCATATAAAAAAAAATTGTGTCATAAGAATCTTTAAAAGGAATTTTTTAAATACTCTGGTGTTGCTTTGAAAATGCTGATGCATGGGTATAGTAATAAAGATGGCAGTATTGTGGGATCAAAGGGATTGGAGAGGCAGCCAGGCCAAGTGTGCATAAATGACAGAGGAGATCCCCCATCATCCCTAGAAAAAGGATTATCTGTGAGGTGAAGCTAGAACCTGATATATCAGGAAGAATTGAGGAAAAGGTAGATGCCAGAATTTGCAGAAATCGTGAAAAAAGGCAAGACTGCAAACTAAAAGGATGAAGGGGAATAAGAAAGACTGTAAGGAGAAACAAGTCAGTTTGAAAACCCCAAGGCACTCAGTGATCAAGTCTAAGAACTGTGTGGTAGGAACTTTACTGTGAGAAAAACAGGAAGTTTCAGTTGTCCCTGATTGACTATATATCTGAAGGAAATGCCTTGAAAGTCTAAAACATTTAAAATTTATTGAAAGCACAACTGAATGAACTCTAGCTCTTTCAAGGATATATAATCAGATAGATGATGTTCAAGAAAGTGATTTTTTAATAGGAATTGCAAAATGAAAACCCTTTTTGCCCTTAAGGTACAGTTTATTTTTCATCACTCATGTTTATGAAGGGGGGGGAGATAAATAGTAAAAGGTCTTGCATAATCCATTCCTCAGATATTAATGGCCTAAGCAGAGATTGTCTTTTTCTAAACACAATATTTCTGCATTTTTCTATTTCAGTAAAATAGAGGGAGGCATAATTAGATGTTCTAATTTAATAAGTCTTCCTTCCCATATGTTTTTCCAGCATGTGGGAATATGAGTAAACAAGCAGTAGTATTAATAATGTAGAGGATATTATTATTGTAACCATTACCTTTTTTTTTCTTTACATTTTAAAAGCAGCTTTATTGAGGTATAATTTACATGCCACCGAATTCAGACATCTAAAGGGTACTATGCCATGACTTTTAGTAAATTTACACAGTTGTGCAACAATCACCACAATCCAGTTTAAAATATTTCCATCACTCTGAAGAGATCCCTTGTGCCCATTAGCAGTCAACCCCCATTACGACCTCTAGGCTCAGGCAACTGCTTATCTATTTCTGTCTTGTAGATTTGTCCTTTCTTGTCATTTCATATAAATTAATTACTACAATATACAGTCTCTTGTGTTGGACTTCTTGCTCTTGGTATAATTTTTTGAGGTTCCCTCATGTTGTAGCATATACTGCTTAATAAATTCCACTATATGAGTATACCACATTTTGTTTGTCCATGTACCATTTGATAGACATTTGGATTGTTTTCACTTTGGGGCTAGCATTGTGTGGAAGGTTTCCATTTCTA
Organism: Taxidea taxus jeffersonii; assembly: GCA_003697995.1. Classification (NCBI taxonomy): domain Eukaryota; kingdom Metazoa; phylum Chordata; class Mammalia; order Carnivora; family Mustelidae; genus Taxidea; species Taxidea taxus. The sequence goes on along the minus strand of ML093491.1, from coordinate 25,520 downwards.
CTATCTACATGTTTTCATTTCTTTTTCTTGCATGATTGCACTGGCTAGAACCTCCAGTACAATGTTGGCTTGAAGTGGTGTGAGCAGACATCCTTGTCAATCTTTTTTCCCCGGTTCCCAGTCTGAATGAGAAAAGCATTTAGTCTTTCAGTAGTAAATATGATGTGAGCTGTAGGTTTTCTGTAGATACCCTTAATCAAGTTGAGGATGGTCTCTTCTGACCTTAGTTTGTTGAGCATTTTTATGGGTCTTGGATTTTATCAAATGCTTTTCAGTGAGATATCAAAATGATCGTATAGTTTTTGTCCTATATCATATTAAAATGGTGTATTACCTTGGTTGAATGGGAATTTTTTTAAAGATTTTTAATTTATTTATTTGACAGACGGAGATCACAAGTAGAGAGGCAGGCAGAGGGGCGGGGGGTGGGGGGGGAGCAGGCTTCCCGCTGAGCAGAGAGTCCAGTGCAGGGCTCAATCCCAGAACCCTGGGATCACGACCTGAGCCGAAGGCAGAGGCTTAACCCACTGAGCCATGCAGGCACCCCGAATGTTGAATGTTAAATCAATCTTACATTCCAAGTATAATTCCCACTTGGTCATGATGTATAGTCCTGTATACATATTGCCAGAATTGGTTTGCTAATACTTTGTTGAAGATTTTTGCATATATATTCACAAGTGATACTGTTCTATAGTTTTCTTGTAATGTCTTTGGCTTTGGTATTAGAGTACTGTTGTTCTCATAGAATGAGTTGAGAAATGTTTCCACCTCCTCTGTATTCTGGAAGGGTGCTCAATGAATTGATATCATTTCTTTAAATGTGTGATAGAATTCATCAATGAAGCCATTTGGGCCTCGACTTTTCTTTGTGGGCAGATTTTTAATTGACTAATTCATATTCTTTACTTGCTATGGGTCTTTTCAGATTTTCTGTTTGTGCATTACATTTTTTAGAAATTGAAGTAAAATATACAGAACATTAGATTAACTTTTAACCATTTTTTTAAAAGATTTTATTTATTTATTTGCCAGACAGAGATCACAAGTTGGCAGAGAGGCAGGCAGAGAGAGAGGAGGAAGCAGGCTCTCTGCTGAGCAGAGAGCCCAATGTGGGGCTCGATCCCAGGACCCTGGGATCATGACCTGAGCCGAAGGCAGAGGCTTTAACCCACTGAGCCACCCAGGCGCCCCTGTTTTAACCATTTTTAAGTAGAGTTCAGTGGCATTAAGTACATCTATATGGTTGAGTCACCATCACCATCCATGTCCAGACATCACTTAGCATAATATCTTCAAGGTTTATCCATGTTATAGCATGTGTCAGAATTTTCTTCTTTTTTAAGGCTGAATAATATTCCATCAAACATGTATACCACATTTTGTTAATCCATTCACATGTCTGTGGACGCTTGCATCCTTTCTGCCTTTTGGCTATTATAAATAAAGCTGCTTTGAACATGGGTATACAAATATCTGTTCAGATCTCTGCTTTGAATTCTTTGGAATATTTATCCAGGAATAGAATCACCGGATCACATGGTAGTTCTTCATTTAACTTTTTGAGGAACGAACATACTGTTTTTCACAGCATGTGTACCTGCACCATTTTATATTCCCAATAGCAGTACACAACAGTTCTGATTTCTCCACATCTTCACCACTTGCCAATACTTGTCATTTTCTGTTTGTTTTGCTGATAGCCATCCTAATGGGTGTGAACTAGTATCTCACTGTGATTGTCATTACATTTCCCTAATGCTTAGTGATATTGAGCACCTCTTTTGTAATTTTTTAGATAGGTAATACATGTACATTGTTTAATAGTTTAAAAAAAAACTGTACAAGTTTAAGGAAAAAAAAGAGTAAAGAGATCTGCTCCTCTCTTTATTTTCCTCCCCAAGAGCAATCTGTTATCAGTTTCTTTTGTACCCTTCAGAGATACTCTGTGGATATATATTTATGTAATTTCCGTCTCTTTTTTATTTTTTATGTATATGGTGAGATCCTACCCACACTGGTTTTGTAAATTCCTTTTTCTTTTTTAAGTTAGAAATGTATCTTACCTATCATTTCATATCGATATCTAGAACTGGCTCATTTTATAAAACACTATACACTCCTAATGAATCAGAGTCTGCATTTAATAAGATTTTGGATCCTTTGTTTTCACAGTTCTTTCGTTGTAGACAGTGAAATATTTTCAGTGCTCCTTTCAGATAGTTTTAAAAATATTTCTAACAGACACTTTGTATTTTCGTTGTCGAAAGGATGAGTTTAGAAATATGGTTGTTAAGCTGGAAGGTAAAGTTCTGCTGCCCCCACCTACACCCCTCAGGATGATTTTGAAAATCATTCATTGTTAGAGTTTAGGGCATGGTTTTTTAACTAATATAAAACATAACATGAAATTAGCGTCAACATATCTCAAAAATATGTTCGTACCATTGCTAGAAAATAAATCAGTTGCACAGTGTTTTGTTGTTTAGATATGCCATAACTTATCTGGCTATACCTTTCATCAATAAGCATTACATCATTTCCAATCCCTTGCAATTAGAAATCATGTTACATGATAATCTCCTTTGTGCGTACCTCTGGAATTATATTTGTAGGAAACATTTCTAGGTGAAATGGATGGTTCAAAGGGTGTGTGCATTTTTTATTTCATTTTATTGCCAAAATGCCCCCATAGAGACTTATCTGATTACACTGTCTCTAGCAGCATATCCCAGTGTACCACTACAATGTTACCATCAAATAGTCCTGTTTTTTTCTCACTGACAAGTGAAGAAATGGTCTGTCATTATACTTTATAAAATGTTTTTCTCCTATGCGTAAGATATAGGACATCTTTTCATGTGTCTACAAAAACATCTGTATTTCTATTTTCTTTTCAACTCTTTTATCCCACTTGATATATTTTACAGTACTACATTTTATTTTTTGTAGTTTTAGAGTGTATTTTAATATTTTTTAAGATTTTATTTATTTATTTGAGAGAGAAAGCAAGCAAGGGCAAGCACAAGCAGGATGAAGGGCCGAAGGAGAAGCAAGCTCCCCACTGAGCAGGGAACCTGATGCGGGACTCTATCCTGGCCTGAGCCCAAGACAGAGGCTTAGCCAACTGAGACACTCAAGTGCCCAAGAGTGTATTTTAATATCTTGTAGTACTTGTTCCCATTCGTTGCTCTGTACTTTAGAATTTTCCAGACTGCTCTCAAACATTTATTTTTTTCATATAAAATTTAGAATTTTAGATGTTCTATAAAATTGGAAATTATTAGTTCCCAGTAAAATCTTTCTCATATTTTTATTGGAATCAGGCTAAATTTATAAAATGTAAGGAGAGAATTGACTTATTTCTTTCAACATATCATTCAGTCTAAAGAACAAATGTCTTTTCCCTGAAATCCTTTCATAAACATTATCTTTTTTATTGTTAATGTAATTGAAATCTTTTCCTATGTAGTTTACATATAAAAAGGGTATTTCTTTTTTTATATTCTCTCTGTGGCCCCTTGTTGAATTCTTTATTTTAATTTTTAGTATTTTTTTCCAGTTAATTCTCATGGGTTTTCCTGGAGTATAACTTTGCAGATAGTCTTAAATCTTGTTTTTTTCTGTGGTGCAATTACATTGGCTTATATTTACAAGATAGTTTGGAATAGGAGTGGTGGTGGTAGACATTTCGGTTCTATTTCTGACATAAACGGGCATGCTGCTTTAACTCAACATGTCACTGTTTTATCAACTTTTGGTTTGAAATTTTTGTGTATTTTAATTTACATTCTATAGCTTACTGTTTTCTTGCTCCAGAATTTTCTAGTCACTAAAAGTGAGATTATTTCACATCAACCAACAATAAGTTATTTTTTAAGGAGAAGATCTATTTGTATTGTACTGTATTGTTTGTCCTAGGCAGTTAATTATATCTTGCAGGCCATTTCCAGACTTTTGAGAAAACAATGGTTTTTATAACTTAGAGTCTTGGGTGGTGTATAGCAGATTCACAGAAGTAAAAGACTTCTATGACCTTAAGAGAAAATTGCAGGGTTTCCTTGGAAAACAGAACAGCCAGAAATAGTTTGTCTCTCTGTACTTAAGAGACAGGCCTGATAAAGGCTAGAAATGTAAACAAATTGGTCTGTTAAAATAAACATAATTACCACACCAAAAAAAAAAATGTAGAAACAAAAAAAGGGTTCAGAGCCCTAGGCAAGTGTTTATTTATTTTAAGCTGTATTTGATTCAAGCTATGTAGATCCAATAGGAAGAAAATGTTGATGAACAGCTGTGAGATAGTTAAAATTAACAGATAAGAGAAGCAATAACAAAAATCCTTTATTTTGCTGTACGATCCAACAAATGTTATTAAATGCCTATCTCATACAAAACTTCCTTGATGCCATAAGACATACTAAAGATAAATAAGACAGAGCCTGTTATCAGTAACTGACTATTTAACAATCTCTGTATGTATATGTGACTGACTATATGCAGTTTTAGCAGTAGACTGATAAAGGCAGTAGTGGGGTGTGTAAGTTTAGGATTATGAAAGATGTTTTGTAACCACAAAGTCAGAGTTGCCTGCAGAAGTAAAATTTGAGTTGGCTTTGAAAAGTATGTTGGCTGGCAAATACGTCAGAGGCAGAGTTGTGTCACTGCCACTCGGATCAAGGGTGAAATTGCTGGGGGTTATCAGGAATGACAGAAAGGTAGATTGAAGCCACAGTGGTGACTGAATATGAGACTTAATGGTTTGGACAGTAGCAAATAAGGATATTTGAAAAACATATATTTCAAGGGAGTTTGGGAGCTTTAAAGATTGACTTTTCTTTTTTAAGATTTTTTTTTTTTAAGATTTTATTTACTTATTTGTCAGAGAGAGAGCACACGAGTGCACAAACGGGGGGAGCAGCAGGCAAAGGGAGAAGCAGGTTCCCCAGTGAGCAAGGAGCCAGCCGGTTGTGGGACTTGATCCTAAGACCCTGGTCTAACAAACTGAGCCGAAGGCGGGTGCTCCACTGGCTGAGCCACCCAAGCATCCCTAAAGCTTTACTTTAAAACATTCTTACTTTACCATTTTAACACCTGGAGCCTTTAAATTTATCCCTTGGGAAGTCTTAACAAAGGAGTTGGAGGAACTGTATGTAACACATTTAAGAAGAACTTTTGGAATGTGAAATCAAAAAGTATGATTCACTGCAGTTACAGATAATATTTTGAAAATTGAAATATAATCAGAACAAGAAGCATTAGGGAGTTTAGCAAATGCATCAAAGCAAATGCAAAGTCAGAATTTACCCTACTTAGGATAAGATTTTTCTAAGCACTTTAAGAGGACCTCATAAGTCATAACCAAACTTATAGATAGATCAGAAGATGAAAGGGGTCCAGAGAATTCGTGGGACCAGTTGACAGGTACCGTATAAGAACAATACCTAGACAGGAAGAAAGGAAAGAACAGAGACAGTGAATTCTTTGACATTCACCTTTATTTAGAAAAATCTGGGCGACGGTTCCTTTCCTGCAGAACTGATAAATGCATAGAATATTCTTGGTTACATCGACAACTTGCATATAGTTAGATCACTAGAAAGTGTGATGCCATCCTTAAATTTTTTTTCATATAATTTTCGTACAGTTAAAGTAACATAAATTTCAAGTGTGCATATAGCTTGATCAGTTTTTATCTATTACACTTCCATGTATGTTCTTGTTTGTGTCTGGCTTTAATTCAACAAGTTGTTGACCTGAAAGTTTTGAAGGATGTCAACTGTTGACTTGTTGGCTAACCTATGTCACCTGTGTGTGAAGAGCAACTTCCTAGAGGACTGGCAGATTGCCTGTGGGATTACCATCTCTTTGTAGGGTTCTAGAAGGGACCCTGAGAAATTCAGCCTGGTAAAACCTATTTCTGGGCTTGGCAAGCTGCTGCCGTTCAGTGGGAGACTGTCGGGCAAACACAACATGGTTTCTTTTAAAAAAGAAATCAATCTGACTGAACTATCAGAGTTCTGTAAAGGGACTAAATAAAGCTTGTTCCTTTAATTCACTCGAATTTTTGAAATGCTTTTCTCAAAAATATTATAGAATCAATAATACAAAAATTTCTTTCAGGATATAATTGAAAACTATAAAGAAGGAAAGAAAAATCACCTGTTATCTCACTACCTAGAATAATTACTGTTTAATGTTTTGGTTTTAATCTGCTCTGCTGGATGTGCACAATGATCTTGTATATCAGTAACTCTGAAGTTAAAAATCTGTTAGAAGTAGAGTCCACTGAGTGATAGGAAGCCTAAAGTAACCATGGTGTAAGTAGGGTTGATGTTTGTTTTTCTCTTATGTAAATGAAGTCTGAGGTTAAATAGTCCAGGGCTGATAGGGCCAGCGCTTCCACGATCCTTAGAGACCCAAATTCTCCCTACTGGCTTATTGCCCCACCACCTTCAATATGTGGTTTACTCTTAGTGATCCAGTATGACTTTACCAGCTAAGGCCATAGGGTCCTTTTTCCAGCCAGGCAGAAGGGGGAAGGAGCAAATAAAGGATGCCCCTTCCCTTTGTTAGTTTCTCAGATTTGCATACACTCCTTTGAGCTATCTTTTTGGCCAGGACTTACATTGCTACATCTAGTTGCAAGAGATACTGGGAAATAGTCTTTATTCCAGGTGGCTATAATTCCAGCTGACATTTGGAGTTCTATAAAAGGACAGAGGGGGATACAGATAATGAGACAACTGTCTCTGTCACAAGCCTTTCCATTTTAAATATTTGTATTGCTCTTGTGGGGTATTTTTATAGTATTACGTTATGTGGTTTTATTCTGCTTCTTGAACATTTTGGTTTCCATCCCCTAACTGTCCTGCATAATGCTGAAGAGAACATAGTTTTATTTACTTTTTTTGAACCCATCTGGTTTTTTGCTTAGTGTAAGTAAATTCCTTAGGTAGAATTGTAAGGTCAAGGGCTGTACATGCGCATTTTAAATTTTGACTCAAGATTGCTTTTCAGAAGTTCTTTCATTTTCATCTTCCAGGAATAACAAAAGTTTCCCTTTCCCCACATTCTGATGATAGGTGAGTGTTTGGACAGATCATTTTCTCACAATAGAGTTTTAATCTGCACTTCTATTTAATGAAGGTTGCATTTGTTATTTGATGTTTTGTCATTTGGGTATTTTTCAGGAGCCCTTTTTACAAAGTACCTGTTTGTGGTTTTCCCCCATTTTTCTGTTGGAATCTTTGTCTTTTTCTTACTCGGTTATTAAGAGTTTTTTATATATTAAGGATATCAGTTCTTCATCTTGGTTTTATAAATAGTTTTTGCCAATGTATCTTTTTTCCAAACCTTGTTTTAGAGTAGTTTCAGCCACACCACCTCAAAGTTTTTAGTATAAATAAACAAATCTATCGTGATTTTTTTTTTTTTCAGATCATGGCTTTAAGATGGCACTTAAAAGTCCTTTTCTACGCCAGGATTATATCAAATATTTCCCTAAAGTTTTAGAATTTCTCTGCTAGGATTCAATACAAAGTTTTTAAAGAAGTGTTTTATCAACCACAACAAATTGAAAATCAAAATCAAATTACTTCCTCTGATAAATATGGGTCTCCCTGATGCCATTTTTGTAGTATCGGTATTAATTAATAAAAGAGCTGCCCCTTCTGTCCTTTCCCAAGGACCCAGGTGATATGGGCAAGAGAAAACTCATTCCTTTACCCTGACTCCTGACATGTTAACTGTGTGACTAGTAGGAAATTTTTTGGTTGAAAAGCCTTTTCTAGACCCCAAAACTAATTGCTGATAGCCCGGTTTTTGTCCACACATAAATGCTCATGAAGAACCCAGCATGAAGTGCTCAATAAATGGTAGCTGTTTTTAGAAACTTCTTCACTTCATAAAAAGTAGTTTGTAAATCCATTTCCTTGAAAATCTGAAGTGATTGAAAGGGGCTTTTCCCCAATCCACCCAGAAACATACTCATGTAAAGGTTGAGTTAGGAATATTCTCTGTGATGATACACATTATTTTTGGCACCTTCCGCCTAAGTAGAACAGTTTTGTCGACATTGAAAGTCTGTTCGAGGGGTGCTTGGATGGCTCAGTCAGTTAGAAGTTCAACTCTTGGTTTCAGTTCAGGTCATGATATCAGGGTTGTGAGATGGAGCCCTGCATGGGGCTCCATGCTCAGCAGGGAGTCTGTGTGAAGATTATCTCCCCATTCTCTCTCTGATAAATAAGTCTTTAAAAAAGAAAAGAAAGTCTATTCCGTTAAATAACACCTCTTCCCAGTTATCTACACAAATGCCCTGGAAACTCCCTTGTGGCCTCGGTATCTTTTCTCTCCTTAGTAGTTGACTCTGACGTCCACATTTGTCTGGGCATTGAACCTTGATTATTCATTATGTGTGATTTGAGGGGGAGAAAAAGTACACAACTTTTTCAATATGGCTAAACTTCTTAGCTTACTCTTGAATTAATATTAAACTAATAAGTCTCCTTGTTGATGCTGATCTTAGCCACTTACTAGTTTACCATTTTGTTAACCTTTTTTTCTTTTTTCTTGCTCATTGTCATTGCTGCAAATTTTCAACAACTGGTATAAATTCCATTGCCCTTAAATTGCCTCTACTTTTACACAATTCATCCTGCAAATAATACCATTACCATACCTCTTTCTCCTTTTAGAGATATCTTTACCTTCATTCATCATAATCATATATTTCTTTTTACTAGCACTTTTATCACTCTTGCTGCTTTTGTTCTTAGAGGACATACTGGATTAAAATGTTCATTAAACACCTGAAAACCAGTCACAAACCAGACACTGTAGAACGAAACCAGCTCATAGGCCTGTCATATATGGTCTTTAATGCAATATATTTTTGGTGGTGGTGAAGCACAGCTTTTACTCTGAAGTGTAGTGTCGATATGTACATAGTTGGCTTTCATGAAAGATTAGGTTAGAGGGGCGCCTGGGTGGCTCAGTTGGCTGAGTGTCTAACTCTTGATTTTGGCTCGGGTCCTGGGATCAAGCCCCGCATGGGGTTAAACAGGGAGTCTACTTGAAATTCTCTCTTCCTCTCCCTTCTGCCTCTCCCCCCATACCCTTCTAAATAAATAAATGAATCTTTGAAAGATTAGGTTAGAGTAGTACTTATTATTTTAATTTATTATTATCCTTAGCTATTTCTACCCTTATCTTTGCCTCCTGTATTCCTTATTTCCTTTCCAAATACTGTTACCTCTTTGCTCTCAACCTCTTCTAAAACTCTGTTGCATTAAGGAGGGCAAGTGATGTAATAAGCACTGAGTGTTACATACAACTGATGAATCTCTGAACTCTACCTCTGAAACTAATAATACACTCTATGTTAATTTTTTTAAGATTATTTATTTATTTATTTATTTGTCAGACTGAGAGAGAGATCACAAGTAGGCAGAGAGGCAGGCAGAAAGAGAAGGGAAAGCAGGCTCCCTGCTGAGCAGAGAGCCCAATGCAGGGCTCCATCTGAGGACCCTGAGACCATGACCTGAGCCGAAGGCAGAGGCTTAACCCACTGAGCCGCCCAGGCGCCCCTATACTGTTAATATAAACAAAATATACTGTTAATTAAACAAAAAACTTAGTTGCAAGTAGAAACTTCTATGGTAATTACTCTGTATTCCAAAAGAAAATAAAAATTCTGATCCAAAAAAAGAAAAACAAAACCTGGTCAAACTCTGGCTTTAAAAAGAACTCAAGAGGGGTGCCTGGGTGGCTTAGTTGGTTAAGTGTCTACCTTTGGCTCAGGTCATGATTCTGGGGTCCTGGGATTAAGCCCTGCCTCGGATTCCCTGCTCAGCGGGGACCCTGCTTCTCCCTCTACCTCTGCTGCTCCCCCTGCTTATGTTCTCTCTCTCTTTCTCCCACTCTGTCAAATAAATAAATAAAATCTTTAAAAAACAAGAGTATCTAAAGTCGAAAGTGAAAGTTGCAGTATTGTCAACCACCCTCTCCCCTTCAGTAACCACTTTTACCAGCGTGTTATGTGCTTTCAGTCTTTTTTTTAATTACATATATATAGATCTACATAAATGAGGTCATATGCATAGCTCTGTGAACTTTTTTTCCATCAGCTCTAATTACTTTTTAACATATTTAAGTTCTGGTTCCAGATAGCCAGTGATGTTTGTTCCTAAGCCAACCCCTACCTGTTTCCATCTCCCATCCTTAATATTTACTGCCAACATTCCCACCCTTTCTGAACTAATGGTTTTATGTTATTTGCGTTTTTATGACCACTCTTTGCTTCTTTACTCATTTGCATGGAGAGCCAAGTCAGGGAAGAGGATAAGCATGAAGAAGCAGCCGTAAGTGTCAGTTACCCAACTGAGTGTTATCTAGCCACTCTCCAACCAGAAAGTGGCTTCATTGTGTTCACCATGCATGCTGCACATTTTCTGCTCAAATGGAAAATTATCCCTCTATCCAGCTGTGTAGTCAGCTTGACAGTGGGTATGATTGGCACATTTAACAGCTCTCCTGCAAGATAAAAATCAGATATAAAGTGAAAGAAAGTGAAAGATTACCAAATAGAATTGAGATGTATTTATAGAAGTCTCTGAGTGTTGGAGGGCCTGGCCCAAAATTCTTAGCAGGGGTGATAGTTCCAAATTAGGCAAATGTGGCTCAGTGAAAGCCAGTTTAACTCAGGATGGTGTGGTTTAAGTCAGAGATTCTCAATAGAGTGTGCTCTCCTCTTTCCCTGCCACACTAAGAATCTTATACATTCTCTTGGGACATGGAATATCTCCTGGTGAGCTATGGTATGGATGGCAACAAATGCATGTATGTATACCAAGGGTGTTGGTACAGAGAAAAGTTCACAAGCCCTGTAAGGGCTAAGTTTTTTACTTTTAAAAGAGATACTTGGACTAGATGATCTTAGAATTCCTTCCAGCTTATAAATCATATAATGTCTTATATTTTCAGAAAGTCAGTTGTAAAGAACACAGTGGCATAAACACATCTCAAAGAAAGGTTATATAAAAGACCAAGGAGGGACGCCTGGGTAGCTCAGTGGGTTAAACCTCTGCCTTCAGCTCGGGTCATGATCTCAGGGTCTTGGGATCAAGCCCGGAATCGGGCTCTCTGCTCAGTGGGGAGCCAGCTTCCTCCTCTCTCTCTCTCTCTCTCTCTGCCTGCCTCTCTACCTACTTGAGATCTCTGTCTGTCAAATAAATAAATAATATCTTAAAAAAAAAAAAAAGACCAAGGAGTTTTGGTCAACCCAATGAAATGATGGAATAATGAGAAGCAACATTTTTGTGTTAACAGAGAGGTTAGAGGAACGCCTAGGTGGCTCAGTCAGTTAAGCAGCTGCCTTCAGCTCGGGTCATGATCCCAAGGTTCTGGGTTGGAACCCCGCCTCGGGCTCCCTGCTGAGCAGGGAGCCTGCTTCTCCCTCTCCCTCTGTCTGCTACTCTGCCTACTTGTGCTCTCTGTCTCTATCAAATAAGTAAATAAAATCTTTTTTAAAAGAGAGAGAGGGAGGTTAGAAATAATCTAGTTAAGTTTCTCATTTGCCAGGTGAAGAAATTTGAGGCCCAAAGAATTTAGGGATTTGTTTGGAATAATAACAAAATTGGGGCACCTGGGTTGCTCAGTGGGTTAAAGACTCTGACTTTGGCTTAGGTCATGATCCCAGGGTGCTGGGATCGAGCCCCGCATCGGGCTCTTTGCTCTGCATGGGGCCTGCTTCCTCCTCTCTCTGCCTGCCTCTCTGACTACTTGTGATCTCTGCCTGTCAAATAAATAAATAAAATCTTAAAAAAATAAAAGGAATAATAACAAATTAGAGGCAAAGTTAGAACTAATACTTTATGCCTAGAACTAATGCTTTATATTGGATACTGTGGTACACAGCCCAGCAATAAAATCTAACTCTGATTTTTTTTAAGCTAAAAATAAATTTCTACTTTGGAAAACAGTTTGGTAGTTTCTTATAAAATTAAACATATGTAGCCCAGTAATGTCACTCTTAAGTATAACTGAAGAAAATTGAAATCATACCTCCTACAAAAATCTGTATTGAACGTCTGTAACTGCTTTTTTGTATTCAGCAAAAACTGGAACAATAACGCAAATGTCTGTCGGTTTGTGAATGGATAAGCAGATTCTGGTACCTCCATGCATTGGAATACTTCTTAGCAATGAAAGGAATGAACTATTGGTAGCAACAAAAAGGATGACTCTCAGAAGCATTATGCTCATAATATATTAGATTTCTAATTTCTCTGCATCCTTGCCAGCACTTGTCAGTCTTTAATTTTGATCCTTCTACTAAGAATATAGTGGTATCCTATTGTGGTTTTAATTTGTATTTCTCTAAGGACTAATGCTTAGCATCTTTTCACTTGAATATATTTGAAGTTGTAAGAATTCTACCTTCTAGTTCTTTATGATATATGTGTTTTGCAAATATATTCTACCAGTCTGAGTTATCTTCCATTTTCTGAAGAATATCTTTTGAAGAATGGTTTGTCTAATCTAAGAAATTTTTGCCTATCTTAAAGCACAGAGATTTTCCTCTGTTTTTCTAGATTTGCCCTGTCTGGTACAGTATCCACCAGCTGCATAGGGCTTTTTGTTATGTATCTATGTATGTATGTATGTATTTTTGTGCATATGACTTTTGAACACAGTGTAACTAGTATGACTAAGAAAGGGAATTTAATTTTTTTTTAAGATTTTTATGTATTTGTCTGAGAGAGAGAAAAGGGAAGGGGCAGAGGGAGAAGCAGAGTCCCCGCTGAACAGGGAGCCCAACGTGGGGCTTGATCCGAGGACCCTGGGATCATGACCTGAGCCAAAGGCAAATGCTTAACTGACTGAGTCACCCAGTTGCCCCAAAAACTGAATTTTAAATCCCATTTTGTTTTATTTTGAAGATTCTAACTTTTAGTGAGAAAGTGTGCAGGCACAGGAGCCAGGGAACGGGCAGAGAAAGGATGAGAGAGAGTCTCAAGCAGGCTCTCTGCTGAGGACAGAGCCCATAGCAGGGCTCCATCTCAGGACCCTGAGACCATGACCTGAGCTGGAATCAGAGTTGGACACATAACCGACTGAGCCACCCAGGCGCCCCAAATAGTATTTTATTTTAAAAGTTGATACTTGATTCAGTTATTGAGAAAATTTTTTATGTGTTTGGAAGAACTTGGGTATGTGGATCTACTTTTTTAACTAAGTTTTATGCAATCTAAATGCATATGATGTATTTCAGATGAAAATTTAACATCTGAATTGAAATATTCTGCAAGTATAGCATCTACACTAGGTTTTGAAGACCTAGTACCATGATATAATGGAAAAATCTCATTAATATTTTTATATCAATTATATATGAAAATGAAAATTTAGAAATATTAGGGTTAATGAAATATATTACTAAAGTTAATTTCACCTGTTCCTCTTACTATTTTAATTTAGTTCCTAGAAAATTAAAAATTTTGTATGTGGCATGCGTTGTATTTCTGTTGCATGTAATTTCAGAGGTTTTATTGTTTTAGCTCTTGCATTTAGTTCTATAACCCATTTCAGGTTCAAAGGCTACTTTAACCCATGTTAAGATTTTTATGGAAGCTAAGAGTATGATGAACAGAAAACTGAGAAAAAGAATTAAATTTTTTTTTAATTTGTAGATTTTGTCATTAGGAAATGCCACATTTTAAAAATGTTAAAATATACCAGGGTACAACTTCTCAGGGATATAGAAATGACAATGTCAGTAGCTTAATCAACTAGTTAAATGTTCTCCCTTCTTTGTCTATCCCAAGCTGTCTGCTTTAGAAATAATCTAGCAGGGGTTAGTGGTACAACAGGAAAACAGTATTGATAGAGAGTTAGAAAAGATGACTACGAAAAGCTACAGTTACTTTTCCTTCTGTAAGCCTTAGTTTTTTTTTTTCCTATCCAACTATCCTATCTATATTAAACCTCGTGCTTTTATCATAAATCATAGGTTTCCTTCTAGTATATTGGTAGATAATTGAAGAGAAGGCATTTAGAACTTGTGCTGGTTTGAGTGCAAATTCAGTCTTTTATTAACTGTCTAATCTTGGGCCTTAACAATCGAGTTAGTATCAGTACTACTTACTTTATTTAGTTGTTGGGAAAGAACTAATTAAATACTGGATAGAAGATATTTGGCAGTAATTCGTATCTTTAGTGAAGGTAATTCATACAATGAAATTTCCAGTTGCTGTTTCTTCCTAAGCTAGGGTCTAATTTTATTTTTAGAATTCCTTTTCAAGTGTCAGCATTAATGTGCATTTTTATGAATATGTATATTGTGTAAATATAGCTATGGTGTTAATATAGCATTCTGATAATTAGATAATGATCAACATCATTTGAAAATTTTCTTGTAAAATTATAAAGCCTTGCTGAATCTTGTTAGAGAAGTGTTTTGCCAAACTTCCTAAGACTAGGAAAGCATCAAGGAGTTCACTGACAGTACTAATGTAATCTCAGAATTTTAAACTAAAAATGTGGAAGTTATCCTTGTTTCTTTCCTATCCCTGCCGAAGGCCGTATCTTGTTGAATCATCCTTCTCACAAGGTAGCATTCTCATTTATTCCATTTCCATTGCCATGTCAGCAGTATTTATGTCTTGTTTACTTTTACATCAGGACATGTATATCAAAATGGAAATTGTGGACCATTATCACTATTCAGCACAGTTCCTTAAAAATTAACAAATATGGGGAGACCGGAGGGATTAAGCGCTTTTCTGTGAAGGCGCACTGAAGACTGGGGCCCCTAGCTCTCGGCTCCTCTGAACCGGAGATTGGGAGGCCGCCATTGTCATTCCCGTCCTCCGGAACTCTACGGAAAGTACGTTCAGGGAACAAAAGCTCCTGAAAGCAAACCTGAGAGGATTACTTAGCCCGGCCCCTGGTAAGGGCGATGCAACTCCGCCTTGGGCAAAGACACCTGAGAATCACTACAACAGGCCCCTCCCCCAGAAGATCAAAGAAATACAGCCAAGACCAAGTTCACTTAACAAGGAGAACAGCGGATTCTTATCTGGACAAAATGACAAGGCAGAAAAACTCACCACAAAAAAAAGAGCAGGAGACAGGACCGAAGGCTAGGGACCTAATCAACACAGACATTGGTAATATGTGAGATCTGGAATTCAGGATGACGATTCTCAAGGTTCTAGCCGGGCTCGAAAAAGGCATGGAAGATATTAGAGAAACCCTGTCAGGAGAAATAAAAACCCTTTCTGGAGAAATAAAAGAACTAAAGTCTAATCAAGTTGAAATAAAAAAAGCTATTAATGAGGTGCAATCAAAAATGGAGGCTCTTACTGCTAGGATAAATGAGGCAGAAGACAGAATTAGTGATATAGAAGACCAAATGGCAGAGAGTAAAGAAGCTGACCAAAAGAGAGACAAACAACTACTGGACCACGAGGGGAGAATTCGAGAGATAAGTGATGCCATAAGACGAAACAACATTAGAATAATTGGGATTCCAGAAGAAGAAGAAAGAGAAAGAGGAGCAGAAGGTATACTGGAGAGGATTATTGTAGAGAATTTCCCTAATATAGCAAGAGGAACAAGCATCAAACTCCAGGAGGCGCAGAGAACACCTCTCAAAATCAGTAGGAACCGACCCACACCCCGCCATCTAATAGTAAAATTTACAAGTCTTAGCGACAAAGAGAAAATCCTGAAAGCAGCACGGGACA
Organism: Taxidea taxus jeffersonii; assembly: GCA_003697995.1. Taxonomy (NCBI): domain Eukaryota; kingdom Metazoa; phylum Chordata; class Mammalia; order Carnivora; family Mustelidae; genus Taxidea; species Taxidea taxus. The sequence goes on along the minus strand of ML093491.1, from coordinate 9,771 downwards.
AGAAGTCTGTAACGTACAATGGTAAAAATATTAGATTGGCAGGAGACTTATCCACAGAGACCTGGCAGGCCAGAAAGAACTGGCATGATATATTCAGAGCACTAAACGAGAAAAACATGCAGCCAAGAATACTTTATCCAGCTAGGTTATCATTGAAAATAGAAGGAGAGATTAAAAGCTTCCAGGACAAACAAAAACTGAAAGAGTTTGTAAACACCAAACCAGCTCTACAGGAAATATTGAAAGGGGTCCTCTAAGCAAAGAGAGACCCTAAAAGTATTACCAGAAAGGAACAGAGACATTATACAGTAACAATCACCATACAGGCAATACAATGGCACTAAATTCATAGCTCTCAATACTTACCCTGAATGTAAATGGGCTAAATGCCCCAATCAAAAGACACAGGGTTTCAGAATGGATAAAAAAACAAAACCCATCCATATGCTGCCTACAAGAAACTCATCTTAGACCTGAGGACACCTCCAGATTGAAAGTGAGGGGGTGGAAAACAATTTACCATGCTAATGGACATCAGAAGAAAGCTGGGGTGGCAATCCTTATATCAGATCAATTAGATTTTAAGCCAAAGACTATAATAAGAGATGAGGAAGGACACTATATCATACTCAAAGGGTCTGTCCAACAAGAAGATCTAACAATTTTAAATATCTATGCCCCTAACATGGGAGCAGCCAACTATATAAACCAATTAATAACAAAATCAAAGAAACACATTGACAAGAATACAATAATAGTAGGAGACTTTAACACACTCCTCACTGAAATGGACAGATCATCCAAGCAAAAGATCAACAAGGAAATAAAGGTCTTAAATGACACACTGGACGAGATGGACATCACAGATATATTCAGAACATTCTACCCCAAAGCAACAGAATACACATTCTTCTCTAGTGCCCATGGAACATTCTCCAGGATAGATCACATCCTGGGTCATAAATCAGGTCTCAACAGGTATCAAAAGATTGGGATCATTCCCTGCATATTTTCAGACCACAGTGCTCTGAAGCTAGAACTCAATCACAAGAGGAAATTTGGAAAGAGCACAAATACATGGAAACTCAACAGCATCCTTCTAAAAAATGAATGGGTCAACCAGGAAATTAAAGAAGAATTGAAAAAAACCATGGAAACAAATGATAATGAAAACACAACGGTCCAAAATCTGTGGGACACAACAAAGGCAGTCCTGAGAGGAAAATATATAGCGATACAAGCCTATCTCAAGAAACAGGAAAGGTCTCAAATACACAACCTAACCCTACACCTTAAGGAACTCGAGAGAGAACAACAAAGAAAGCCTAAACCCAGCAGGAGAAGAGAAATAATAAAGATCAAAGCAGAAATCAATGAAATAGAAACCAAAAAAACAATAGAACAAATCAATGAAACTAGGAGCTGGTTCTTTGAAAGAATTAATAAGATTGATAAACCCCTGGCCAGACTTATCCAAAAGAAAAGAGAAAGGACCCAAATAAATAAAATCATGAATGAAAGAGGAAAGATCACAACCAACACCAAAGAAATACAAACAATCATAAGAACATATTATGAACAACTCTATGCCAACAAATTCGACAATCTGGAAGAAATGGATGCTTTCCTAGAGACATATAAACTGCCAAAACTGAACCAGGAAGAAATAGAAAACCTGAATAGGCCCATAACCAGTAAGGAGATTGAAACAGTCATCCAAAATCTCCAAACAAACAAAAGCCCAGGGCCAGATGGCTTCCCAGGGGAATTCTACCAAACATTTAAAGAAGAATTAATTCCTATTCTCCTGAAACTGTTCCAAAAAATAGAAATGGAAGGAAAACTTCCAAACTCATTTTATGAGGCCAGCATCACCTTGATCCCCAAACCAGAGAAGGATCCCATCAAAAAAGAGAATTACAGACCAATATCCTTGATGAACACAGATGCGAAAATTCTCACCAAAATACTAGCCAATAGGATCCAACAGTACATTAAAAGGATTATTCACCACGACCAAGTGGGATTTATTCCAGGGCAGCAGGGTTGGTTCAACATCCGCAAATCAATCAATGTGATACAGTACATTAACAAAAGAAAGAACAAGAACCATATGATACTCTCAGTAGATGCTGAAAAAGCATTTGACAAAGTGCAACATCCCTTCCTAATCAAAACTCTTCAAAGTGTAGGGATAGAAGGCACATACCTCAATATTATCAAAGCCATCTATGAAAAACCCACGGCAAGTATCATTCTCAATGGAGAAAAACTGAGAGCTTTTCCGTTAAGGTCAGGAACACGGCAGGGATGTCCGCTATCACCACTGCTATTCAACATAGTACTAGAAGTCCTAGCCTCAGCAATCAGACAACAAAAAGAAATTAAAGGCATCCAAATCGGCAAAGAAGAAGTCAAACTATCGCTCTTTGCAGATGATATGATACTATATGTGGAAAACCCAAAAGGCTCCACTCCAAAACTGCTAGAGCTTGTACAGGAATTCAGTAAAGTATCAGGATATAAAATCAATGCACAGAAATCAGTTGCATTTCTTTACACCAACAACAAGACAGAAGAAAGAGAAATTAAGGAGTCAATCCCATTTACAATTACACCCAAAACCATAAGATACCTAGGAATAAACCTAACCAAAGAGGCAAAGAATCTATACTCAGAGAACTATAAAGTGCTCATGAAAGAAGTTGAGGAAGACACAAAGAAATGGAAAATTGTTCCATGCTCATGGATTGGAAGAATAAGTATTGTGAAAATGTCTATGCTACCTAAAGCTATCTACACATTTAATGCAATGCCTATCAAAATCCCATCCAATTTTTTCAAAGAAATGGAACAAATAATCCTAAAATTTATATGGAACCAGAAAAGACCTCGAATAGCCAAAGGAATATTGAAAAAGAAAACCAAAGTTGGTGGCATCACAATTCCAGACTTCAAGCTCTACTACAAAGCTGTCATCATTAAGACAGTATGGTACTGGCACAAAAACAGACACATAGATCAATGGAACAGAATAGAGAGCCCAGAAATAGACCCTCAACTCTATGGTCAACTAATCTTCGACAAAGCAGGAAAGAACATCCAATGGAAAAAAGACAGCCTCTTCAACAAATGGTGTTGGGAAAATTGGACAGCCATATGCAGAAAAATGAAATTGGACCATTTCCTTACACCACACACAAAAATAGACTCAAAATGGATGAAGGACCTCAACGTGAGAAAGGAATCCATCAAAATCCTTGAGGAGAACACAGGCAGCAACCTCTTCGACCTCAGCCGCAGCAACTTCTTCCTAGGAACAACGCCAAAGGCAAGGGAAGCAAGGGAAAAAATGAACTATTGGGACTTCACCAAGATCAAAAGCTTTTGCACAGCAAAGGAAACAGTCAACAAAACCAAAAGACAACGGACAGAGTGGGAAAAGATATTTGCAAACGACATATCAGATAAAGGGCTAGTATCCAAAATCTACAAAGAGCTTAGCAAACTCAACACCCAAAGAAGAAACAATCCAATCAAGAAATGGGCAGAGGACATGAACAGACATTTCTGCAAAGAAGACATCCAGATGGCCAACAGACACATGAAAAAGTGCTCCATATCACTGGGCATCAGGGAAATACAAATCAAAACCACAATGAGATACCACCTCACACCAGTCAGAATGGCTAAAATGAACAAGTCAGGAAATGACAGATGCTGGCGAGGATGTGGAGAAAGGGGAACCCTCCTACACTGTTGGTGGGAATGCAAGCTGGTGCAACCACTCTGGAAAACAGCATGGAGGTTCCTCAAAAAATTGAAAATAGAGCTACCTTATGACCCAGCAATTGCACTACTGGGTATTTACCCTAAAGATACAAACGTAGTGATCCGAAGGGGCACGTGTACCCGAATGTTTATAGCAGCAATGTCCACAATAGCCAAGTTATGGAAAGAACCTAGATGTCCATCCACAGATGAATGGATAAAGAAGAAGTGGTATATATATACAATGGAATACTATGCAGCCATCAAAAGAAATGAAATCTTACCATTTGCGACGACATGGATGGAACTAGAGCGTATTATGCTTAGCGAAATAAGTCAACTGGAGAAAGACAACTATCACATGATCTCCCTGATATGAGGAAGTGGAGATGCAACGGGGGTGGGAGTTAAGATGGTAGGAAAAGTAAAAATGAAACAAGTTGGGATCAGGAGGAAGACAAACCAAAAGAGACTCTTAATGTCATAAAACAAACTGAGCGGGGTGGGGGTAAGAGGGGTTGGGAGAGGGTGGTGGGGTTACATTATATGTTTAAGTAAAGCTTAAATATAAAAAAAAAATTTCTGGTTAGAGGTAAAAAAAATGAATAAATGTAAATATAGTATAAAAAGAAAAAAAATTAACAAATATATCTAGCAAATGGTATACTAATACTAAAATATCCATTATGATCTCTTGAATTTTATTTTTGTACCATGAGACTTTTTTTTATAAGGAAAATAGCACTACAGATTTTGACAATAGTAGGAAAGGTATAGTTACATAATTCCAATGTCTGAGGAAATGTCTGATAACAATTCAAAAAACCACCTTAGTATTTGTTACTAATATTAAATAGATGTTAGTAATTTGCCTTTTTGTGATCATATCTCCTCTCCTCCCGTCCCCTTTTTAAAGACATAAGTTGTATCTAAATCTAAGATCACTAACCTTCACTTTTCCTACCTCTTCCTAGGTTACTGCTTTCTTCAAGTATATCATATGTGATGCATATCACATGTGTATCATATGTAAACATGCCTCTATTAGTTTAGTATATATTATAGTATGTATTCACTATTATTAGGTATTGCCAAATTATTCTCCAGTCACACCAATTTATACTCCATTTTTACTGTATTCTCTTCAATACTTAGTATCATCAGTCTGTTTGCTCATTATTGTCTTATTTTGCATTTCCCTGATTCTAGTAACTTTGAGCTTTTTATATGTACATTTATTGCCCAGTCTTGTTTCCTCATTTCTTTTGAGTTTTAAAATCATTTTTGTTCTTGATTGGTATGAATTTTTAATACCGAATATATTAGTGCTTTTTTAGTAACATGTATTGGAAATAATTTCTCCCAATCTCTGGCTTGTGTTTGCACTCTTTAATGGTATCCTTTGATGATTTTCATTTTAAACTACTATAGTCAGGTTTCTTAATCTTTCTGTTCTAGTTTGTACATTTTTGTCTCTTAAGAAATTCTCCACTACCCCAGGGTAATAAAGTATTTGTCCTTTTTTATTATTCAGTTAAAGGTTTAAAGTTTTGCCTTCATATCTTCAGTATTTAAGTCATTTGTAATTAATTCTTGTATATGATGCAGTCTTTTTTTTTTAATGGGTTGCAAACTTCCCCAGCACCATAAATTGGAAATACCACTTTTATCATATGTCAAGCCCCGAGGTATGTCTGTGTCTCTTTTCTGGACTGTTTATTCCTATTTTACTGGTCCATTAGCTATCACAGTATGATATCCACTGTTGATTACATTACAGGAAGTTATAATGTCAGAAAATTTAATTATTCTGTTATTTCTCTTTAATATTTTCCTAGGTAATCTTAGCCCTTGACTCTTCCATATGATTCTGAAATTTTGTAAAAAGTAGGTTAGTGAAAATTGCTATTTTTTGCATTTTATTTTCCTTTCCAGTTAATATTACCTTTAACTAGAATTTTTAATTTTTTTCAGAAACATTTTACATTTCTTTTTTACTTTGATGGTGCATTTGATTTTTTGCCGTATGAGTAGTATTCTAATTTTTAACTCATTACTCTTACTAATTGTTTGTTGCTGGCATATAAGAGCTCAGTTAATTTTGGTACATTAATTTTTGTATCTAGCAACCTTGAGGAAGCCCTTATTACCTGTAATAGTTTATTTTTAGAATGTCTTCTAATTATATCAGTTGTGAACAATGACTTTTTATTTCTCCATTTCTAATTATCTTTTTTTTTTTAAAGATTTATTTATTTATTTGACAGACAGAGATCACTAATTATCTTTTTTAGTTTTCTTGCCTTATTGCATTCTATAGCATTTCCAGGTATAGTATGAGATTTAAGCAGTCATAGTGAATATCCTTGTTTTGTTCTTGACTTTAAGGAAATAGTTTCACATACTTCATTGTTAACTGTGATGTAGGATTTGGTTAGGAACCTTTTATCAAATTAAAGAAGTATCTTCCATTTATAGTTTGGTAAGAGTTTTTACCTAGAATCAGTGTTGTGTTTTTCAAATACATTTTCTGAATCTTTTGAGATTTGCTTTTTCCTATATTCATTTATGTGTGAATTACACTAATAGGTTTTCTGTTGTTGTACCAGGAAGCAAAAACCATTACACAAAAATCAACTGGCTAAAAGTTTTTTTTTTTTTAATTTTGTATTTGAATCAGAAACAATCTAAATCACCTCTTTATTCCACTAGCAGGGAGAAAAGCAAACTGAACTTGTTTTCTCTTTGCTCATAGATCTTCATGAGTTAGTTAAATAGACAAAGGAGAAGAAGGAAAAAATTGGTGACATTATTTATAACTTATTTCTTTAATATTGTTGCCTATAAAAAGCAGTTCCTTTATGGTGCTGTGCAATTCTCCCAAACAATATTAAAGAGCTTTTGGCATTAACTCAACCTAGAGGTTATAGGTTACATTAAAGATGATTAAAGGTAGTTCAGCAACAAAACTACTTTACAGTGAGAAAATCCTATCACTTCTTTTTTAATGCAAGAGAAAATGCAACAAAAGAAAATTATTGCTACGATGGATTATAGACCAATTTAGTAATTTAATTTACTTGGGACTTTTGCTTTATCTTACATTAGGTAGCTAACTAATTTTCTGTTCACTACCAGATTATAAATTCAATCTACATTCTTATCAATTCTAAGTAGGGCCTTTTAGAGCAACATCATTTTAGAGCACATCCAAAAAAAAATTTTTTTTATCCTCTCTGATGATCCCTTTTTCTCTGTGTAGCATGGAATGCCATGGTGGTTAAGAGTATTCTTTCTGGGGGCGCCTGGGTAGCTCTGTGGGTTAAGCCTCTGCCCTTGGCTCAGGTCATGATCTCAGGGTCCTGGGATCAAGCCCCGCATCGGGCTCTCTGCTCAGCAGGGAGCCTGCTTCCTCCTCTCTCTCTGCCTGCCTCTCTGCCTACTTGTGATCTGTCAAATAAATTTAAAAAATCTTTAAAAAAAAAAAAAGAAATTTGTTCCTAAAAAAAAAAAAAAAAAGTATTCTTTCTGGATCTCACTGTCCTGGATTCAACCCTAGGACAGCTCTTAACAGCTTTAGAACCATGTGCAAATTTCATAATCTCTCTGTCTCATTTTCTTCATTTGTAAGACAGGAATACATTTCCCACCTCATAACATTCTTAGGAAGATTAAAGGAATTAAATGTAAAGTTCTTTCAGAGTGCCTGACACTGCATAAACACCATATCTTAATAACTGTGTATATTGTAATTATTTTTAAACAGAACTAGGGAATAGGAGAATATATATGATATTTTGGTCCATGGTTCTTTCTGCAAAAGACCATGGCTTTATTCCTCAGAGCCAATTCACTATAATTCAGTTTGCCATGACCAAATTGCCAAGTTTAACAAATGCACTAATTTGCTAAATCTTTTGTTTTGTTTCATGAGGTTTTCATTGTTTTATGAACAATTCATACAGCTTTTGAAGATTTCTGTGAGGTTAAGTTGGTTGGTCATTATTTTGTCTTCATAGCAGCTGTTTTTTTTTTTTTAAGATTTTATTTATTTATTTGACAGAGATCACAACTAGGCAGAGAGTCAGGCAGGGAGGTTGGGGAGGCAGGCTCCCCGCTGAGCAGAGAGCCCGATGCAGGGCTCGATCCCAGGACCCTGGGATCATGACCTGAGCCAAAGGCAGAGGCTTTAACCCACGTGCCCACTTCATAGCAGCTTTTAAAAATATTAGAATTGCTGACACTGGAGGTCATGATATGAGTCTTTTTAGTAATAGATTTAATATTCAGAAACATATTTTAAAATCTGTAATCCAAAACGCTTAAGGGCTATGTACCTCAGTGAAAGGAGTGCTAGAAAAGTACCATTTACTTGCTCAAGCGGTCAGTAAGGAAGATTGTCTCTGCAAGGAGTTTGAGCCAATGCTTTGAGAGTATTAAAAGTCTGATTTATAAGTTCCTTTATATAGTTATAGATATCCAAGCTGAGAAATCAACGTAAAAATTGATCTAAAGATGGTGATAGTTCTTGGGACCTGGCCCAACCCATTCTGCATAGAATTCCCATAGATGTAGATATCTATAGATAAAGATCCACTGAAGGTGGTCTTCCAAAATTTTAAAACAACAACAAATGAAGTCCACTGTGAGACTCAGCAGGTATAGCAAAACTCCTAAGAACTTCAGAAAATTGTATAATCTGCTGGAGAGTCTAAAATTAATGTTAAAGTGATTAAAGACATATATGGAGCTATCAAACCTATGAAAAGAATAAAATGCTATCTTTTAAAGAGGTATTTATTAAATTTATTTTTAAGTAATTTCTCTGCCCAGTGTGAGACTCAAACTCACAACCCTGAGACAAGAGTTGCATGCTCTACCAGCCAGATGCCCTCAAGATGCTTTTTTTTTTTTTTTTTTTTTTTTTAAGAGAACCTCTAGGAGGGACGCCTGGGTGGCTCAGTTGGTTAAGCAGCTGCCTTCGGCTCAGGTCATGATCCCAGCATCCTGGGATCGAGTCCCACATCGGGCTCCTTGCTTGGCAGGGAGCCTGCTTCTCCCTCTGCCTCTGCCTACCACTCTGTCTGCCTGTGCTCTCTCTCTCTAACAAATAAATAAATAAAAAAAAAAATCTTAAAAAAAAAAAAAAAGAGAACCTGTAGGAGTGCCAAGGCAACTCAGTCACTTAAGCATCTAACTCTTGGTTTCACCTCAGGTCATAATCTCAGGGTTGTGAGATTAAGCCCCATGTCAGGCTCCACGCTCAGCACAGAGTCTACTTAAGATTCTCTCCCTTTCCCTTGGCCCTTTCCTATCCCCATTCACTCTCTCTCTCACTCTTTCTCTCTTTAAAAAAAAAAAAAAGTTAAAAAGAGAACTTCTAGAAATGAAAAACAGACATTGAAAAGAAAATTTCAGTAGAGGGATTAAATAGCAGATTTGACACTACTGAAGAAAGAACTAGCTATCAAACCATAAGGTAGAGCAGAGGAAAGTATCCAGAATTCACAGAGCTCAGAAAGCAAAATACGAAAGGATGATTTAGTCACAGAGATGGAGAGTAAAGTGAAACGTTACAACATACACTTAATAGGCATTTCACTAGTAGAAACTAGAAAGAATGGGAGAGACAATATTCAAAATTATACTAGCTGGCAGTTTTTTTTTACAGTTGTGAAAGACAAGTCCTTGTATGTTAGAAGCAGAAATCAAAAAGAAAGTTATACCTATGTAAATTTTAATGAAAGATCAGAACATTAATGGCAAAGAAAAGAATTTAATTGCAACCTGTAATGGAACACCAGTTAGACTGACAGCAGACTTCTCATTAGTAAATAGATGCCAGAAGACAAGTTGGATATTTATGTCCTTAGTGCTCTGAAGTAATTTGCTACCCTATAATTCTGCTTCCATCACTGTTGAGAAGTAAAGTTAAAATTAAGAAATTTCCAGACCAGTAATGACTAAGAGTTTACCTTATGAACACCATCACCAAAGGCT
>RCUC01001998.1:0-69280 GCA_003697995.1 Taxidea taxus jeffersonii | reverse complement strand
ATGATCCCACTTGGATGAGGTGTCTGGGATACAAAGCTGGATATGGATGCAGGAGGCCAAGGGGAAAGGACAATGGGGACTTGGTGTTTCATGCATAGAGGCTCCCTCGAGGAGAATGAGGAAATTCTGGAGAATGATAAACAATCATGGGAACTCAGCTAAGGCCAGAGAATTGTGTACCTGAAATGTTTTAAGGAGTCAGTGTTCTTATGTTCAGTCACTGTGAAAAAGTGAACGAAGGACTGATGCATGTCACAACATGGATGGACACTGAAAACAGGCCCAGTGACATAAGCCATATAGAAGTACCACTCAGATGGGAGCCCTCTGCTTCCTAAGTCCATCAAGTTACCCAAATAAGGGAAAGTCCTGGAAGAAGTTCCAGAAGGAGAAAACTGGATCTGAATGGAGAAGACATTTCAGACCATCAGGCAGGTGGTGACAGCTGAAGTGGGTCTGTGGTCTGGGTTCAAATGTGGGATCCATCATGATTTCCTCACTTGGGCTTACGCGGTGGTTCTGCAGGACACTGTCCCTATTTGGGGTAAAATGCACCAAAGTAGCCTGTGTGAAGTGGCAAACATGGTAAAGAAACGACGGCTAGGGAGTCTGAGTGTGGAGATAAATCATATGTGTGCTGCTGTGACAAGTTACTGCAGATTTGAAATCACTGCAGAGCAAATGATTCTTCCAAACATCCATGTTAGCACCATGTCACAGAAGCAGAGAGGATATCAGACTTCGGGATGAAGGCCAAGCCCTCCAAGATCCAGTTCACCCACCATGGAGAAGTCACTTGCCCTTGGAGAAGGCCACATATTAGTAAGAGACTCATGGGAGGATTAAATCGGGTGCCCTCATGTCTTGGGTGCAGTAGAAGCAGTGGGATTCGGGATTCCAATTCTCCACAACGCTCCACCACAACCTGGTTAGAACCGTGAGAAAGCGGGAAGGGAAACCTCAGTAAAGTGGACTGGGGACTCCAGAAGGGGAGGCTGGAGGGGGGCACCTGGCACTCAGTGCCCTTTACAGACCCCACATTACAATGCCCCATGGGAGAGACTCATCCATTCCAGGCCCCACAGGGGGAGCTGGAGGGTTCATCTCCTACAAGAAATCCACCATCCCCACAGCTTGGCCAGTGAGAATCCTCCATCCCTCCGAACTCCTGCCTTGCTCCAGTGGACTTTCCTTCCAAGCAACCCTCCCAACCTCTTCTTCCTTCTCCACGAAATAATGTTCCTCTCCTTTGTTTCCTGCACTTGCCTCTGATGTGCCCGTAGCATGCTCATCCCAGATTGCCATTCTCTGTTATTCCCAAATAAACCCATTCTGCTGGTCAAATAACTGGCAGTTTGAGTTTAAGGCAAACAGAACTAATAAATTCAAGAAACTTGCAAGGAACAAAATCAATATACACAAATCAGTTGCATTTCTACATGCTCCAAAGGAACCATCAGAAAGAGACTACAGAGAACAATCTCTTTAATACTGCATCCAAAAGAACAAGATACCTGTTAGTCCCCTGAACCAAAGGGGTGACCGACCTATCCTCTGACAGCCATGGGACAATGATGACAGGGAGGGAGACACATGGAGACAGGAAGACACTCTGTGCTCAGGAAGAAACGACACTTGGAAAATACCTCCTCTCCCCAAAGCCATCTACACAGTCCAGTCCGCACTGTCGCTCCCGAACTTCCAGACTCCAGACCAACCCTGACGTGGGCGTGGGCACAGGAAGGACCCTGCAGGGCCAAGTCAGGGTGAGCACGAGCACCAAAGTGGGTGGTTGCTCCCTGACTGCAGACTGTCTCAGGAGCCCCAGGAACTGAATCTGCATGCTCACAAACACAGACATGGGACCGGAGTGTGCATCTGAGTCCAGAAAGGGGGGCGGGGCACAGCCCTACAAACAGCACCACAGGAGGCCACGTCACCACACACAAAACCGCAGAAGCCCCAGTGTCTACACAGTGCACCCTTCCTCCAGGAGGTTCTGAGACCAGGCACCCCCCTCACCATTCCTTGTTCAGGCAGCTTCTCCTCACCTCCTCCTCCAGTAGCGGGATTTGAGGGGGCCAGACTGCTGTCAGTGTGGACATGGCTCCACATCCTCCACAGTGGGTCCTGTCAGTGTGAATGTGGAACCCCATCCTCCCCAGCTTGTCCCGTCAGTGTGGGAGCGGCCCCACATCCTCCAGAAGTTTCCACAGTGGCTCCAAGGAGGCCTGACTCTTGTCCCAGCTGCAGCAGTGCAGGCCAGGCTCAGGGCAGGAGTTGGGGTCCTGCACCCTCTGCAGGCGGTGGAGGGCAGTGTAGGACTAGGGGAGCTCACCCTTCAATGGAAGCACCTGCTTCCCCCTGGGGTCCAGCTGGAGCCATTTCATTCTGGAAATTCAAGCTGCATGCAGCCCAATATCCCCCAACTTCTCCAAAAATAGCTAAGGAGCGATTGGAAACAATATGGAATGACAACAGTCCCTGACCCAAATGGTGGCAATGAACATGACCCTGGCCCTGATGCAGGCCCACACTCTGACCTGAACATGATCTCAATCCTGGCCCTGGCCCCAATCCAAGGCCCTAACCCTAGCCCCCTACCCAAACAGTGTTCACAAGAATCAAAAGGAAGAAATTGCAAATATCCATCAGTGGTGAATGCCTAAACAAAGTGTGGTGACGAGTTTCATTTGGGTTCAGGTTCAGGTTTCAGCCAGAGTTCTAGATCAGGCTTTGGGGATGGCATCAGGGTAAGGATTTAAAGTCAGGGGCAAGGGAACAGTTAGGGTTTAGGGCTTTAGGTTTATGATTTAGGGTTTAAGACTCAGGGCTTCTGGGATAAAGTTCAAGATCAAATTCGGGGTTTGGGTTCATGCTGGGATTTGGGTTCAGGGTTCATGGCTCAGAGTTCTGGTTCATGGTTCAGGGCTTGGATCCAGGGCTCAGGTTCAGAGTTTAGGCTTCAAGTTCAATTTCAGGTCTGGGATTCAAGGTTCCTGTTTGGGCTTTAGGGTCAGGTTAGGTTTCACCATTAGAGTTAGAGGTTAAGGTTAGGTTTAGAGATGACACATTTTCTTCAGTTGTCATCATGGACACAAAATTTCTATCTGAACTTTCTAAATCTGAAATTCATTTCATCTGGATGTCAGGAGCTCATTTAGAATTTAAGATCTCAGTAACTCCCGACCAACAGCATTCTGATCCCAGGGTCTCCCAGTCACTGAGAATTTTCTTTTGTCTTGGCTCATACCCTTGGCAGAGAAGGGCGAGCAGCTGCTAAAGTTGGGATGATTTCACAATGGTAGAGGTGTGAACCCAAATATTGTGGAACCGTTCATGGAAAATGAAACAGGTGACAAATAATTGGTCAACTTCTGATTCTTTCACAAAGACCAAGTCTCCAATAGAATCTGATAATGTTCCCTAGGAAGGCCTATGGTACTCATTAACAGTACTGAAAGAAGGCCCCCTCCCCTGCTTTAAACTAAGAATCACAGCAGGATACATCCTACTTTTTGTCAAAAATGAAATTTTATTTTTTGGCTGTTCCAGTATACTATTTGTGGAAGCACTGACAACGCTTTCCTTTTTCAAATTCTCATCAACACACGAGTAAAATTCAGGCAACGTTGTAATGCACTGCTCATTGGAATACAAAGTACAAGGAAGGCTATTAGAAGCAATAAAAAGATATCAAATATGAAACTCAGAAAAAGCACCCTTGATGGGCACTTAATGAGGATCCCTAACATCTCATCCTATGGAATTCACCCATATAAATCATCAATAACAGTAGCCTGCTGACACTGTAACCACCTCACCATTGGCCTCTAGGCTTGTAATACACACTCCAACCACTAGAGACACACTTCGCAGCAGCAGAACAGTGCTTGCCCACTCCCGGTGGACCAACTCTTAGAGTAAAGCCAAAAAACCCACCTCTTAGAAATCCCAGCCATTAGGACACAGTCACAGAAACCACACTCAGAACTCAATAAAGGGCAGACAGGGGCGCCTGGGTGGCTCAGCGGGTTAAAGCCGCTGCCTTCGGCTCGGGTCATGGTCCCAGCGTCCTGGGATCGAGCGCTGCATCGGGCTCTCTGCTCTGCGGACAGCCTGCTTCCTCCTCTCTCTCTGCTTCTCTGCCTACTTGTGATCTCTGTTTGTCAAGTAAATACATTTAAAAAATCTAAAATAAATAAATAAATAAATAAATAAATAAAATAAAGGGCAGACATCTCATGAAGAGGATGCTATAGACCACCACCGCTCCCACAAAGTAGTTCTACAGTGGACTCCAGGCCTTTCCCCTGCCCGGGATCACATGGGGAACAGCATTCTCCCAAGACTCCATCCTCAGAACAAAACAGTGATTGTCCTCATCAGTCCTGTGTGCAGGCTCACAGGGAGCCCTGCAAAAGCCAGACAATTTCTTGAGAGCACTCAACCTCTAACACCTATCTTAGCAGATGGAAGGCACTGCTCTCCACAACTTCCATACCAACTAGAGAATGCTTGGAACAAGTCTTGCCATAATCCATGAAAAAGGCATATTCTTCACCTACAAAATGATGGGCACTGAAACACCAGGATTCCCCACACCTTCTTGAACCTAGATAAGCTGGAGCTATAGCTTGGCCAGAGCTATTATCCCCAACCCCCTAAATACACGCACTCTCTCCATTCCCTTGTGCACTCCAGACAAGTTTCCATCCACCTTGTCCATGCTCAGCCATTGTCTCTGCAGAGTCGTACAGTTGTACTGAGGTCCTGGGACTGAGATGCTAGGTACTATGCCAGCACCTTCAACCACTTACTGTCAGAAATTAATATTCATTTTATTAACAAATGCATCACTGAAGATCTTGCCACCATGACCATTAGAAAAGTCATTACAACAGACGTCCTAACAATCTGTGCCAATCTCCACATCTCCACTTCCTGACTCCAGGGATTGGCTCATAAATGGCATGTGACCTGGTCCCAGCCAATAATGAGGGAGGAACATTAAGTCTCAGCCTGTAGAGTTAATCATGGGGTGGACCACCCAGGCCAGGGGCTTATCTATCTCGATTGCACAAGTGGCCTAGGACAAACCTGTGCCAATGCCATGGAGGGCCCAGGAACAGGTGCTCCATAAAATTGCTGAGGGCTGAATCAGACTAGTCCTGAAGCCCACCCATGCTAGATCCTCCGCTAATTCTGAAGAACCCTAAATGTGCTTGTGGTCTTCACACAAATAAGATGAGCATCTGTGTGGTATATAACTTGCAAGATAGACCTGCCAGGCTATGGGGACTGACTCAGGCAAACAATACATACATGGAATTCAACCACAGACAAACCTCTTGTGGGAAGCTTGAGGCCTACAGAGAAATGGGGGGCAAGAGGACATTCCTGAGGCCTTCAATGTTGGCCCATCTCACTATCGATAATCTTTTTTCCTTTCAGGTGCAGGGGCTGGGGTCAGGCAGGATAGATGCCAGTGTCTTCCCACTCTGCCAGTGAAAAAGAAGAGCTCTCTCCCCCATCATCCATTGTGTTGCAGATGTGGGGTGTGGGAAACTACCACCCATGGGCCAAATGGAACCCTCCCCGGTATTCTCGCAATCCAGAGTGTCTGGAACATTAGTTATGGGTGGTCTGTGGCTGCTTTCAAGTCACAGTGCATGCATGAGTGGAGTCATTGCCAGGGACACCACATGGACTGCAACACCTAAAAAAAGATCTGTAGAAAAGACTTTCCAGAAAAGTCTGTGACGATCCTGGTCTCAAAGATCCTAGAATTATGTCCCTTCTTTGAGTAGAACATAGTGCCTTCTGGGTCAAATCTAATTTCTTCACCCCCAGAGAAAAGGACGTCTATCCTTTTAGCCAGAACTCCATCTCCATCATCCTCTATTGACACCTGGAATGGCACGTCTACGGGTCTGCAGCCTAATGGGAATTCACTGTTGTTTCCATGGTAGTGATGCTCAGAAACGAGGTGTAAGTGTGAATTTGTGAGGGTGAGAGCGTGTTTCCTCTTTGGCAGCTGCAGTGTGCAAGAAGAATACAATACAGTGGTGTGCTTTCTGTCCCACAGGAATGGCCACGCAATGTGGTTGCAACAGTGATCTCAGGCAGAAGCCACTTTCACAGAACAAACTTCATCTTGGAGGACTTGCAAGTCCCTTGTCCTGGACACTAGGTTTCACAGAGGCTGGAGGCACACAGAGGGACAGAGACTTCCCCTGCTCATCAGGGTTTTGAGGGACGCCTCCTGTTCTGGGAGCAAAGATCCCAAAACCATTCATCCTCCTGTCATCCAGCCAGGCGTCTGTGAGAGAGATCTACTCTGAGCAGAGAGGACAGACCTAGAGACAGCAAATGACGGAATTTTGTGACAAGTGCCACGACAGGGGACAGTCAGGAGGACTGGGGATGTGCAGGGTTGGCGAGACCTGGGGGTAGGGGGACAGGGAATGCTCCAGGAGGGTGATCACAGCTGTATCACAATGGGGTATGTTTGGGAGGATTGGGGGTGTACAGGATTGTTCAGACCGGGGGATCAGGGGGGCCAGGGGAGCTGCAGGAGGATGGCACAGCTGTGCCCTTGAGTGGCTACACGTGTCCCTCTGACTGAGAATTGGCCAGACCAGGAATGACAGCACAGGCAAGGGGCAGTGTCCCTAAACTGCCTTCTGCAATGCAAAAGTTTGGTAACAAGATTTCTTTCAGTACGATTTCATGTCCCATGCGTTCATGAGTCCCTAAAGAACATGAAGTACGTTCTTGTCCATGGCTTTCAAACCTGAGCTGTCGGAGGGAGAGCACACTTGATAATTTTTTAAGGCTGCTTTCAGACTAGGATGACTTTTCCCACCTTCATCTCCGACCCCAGGACAGGGAACAAAGGCAACACACATCTACACTTCGAAATGTCAACAGAAATCTGCAAACCCAAGTTCTCACAGGAGCTAACGTTTCAGGATCAGGGTGACAGAAAAGAGAGGCCAATAGCAAGGAATCAAGGGAACATGTCATGTGCATGTGAGCAGGCCCACTTCTCTGCCTGTTGGAAGAGTGCCATGCCTGAGAGGAGGGAGTCCCACTTGCATCTGGTCCATATTTTTGCTGTTCTTGAGTAGAGCAGAGGATTGGCTGAGCTGGGTGTGGCTGTCGGGGGATGGAGGGGG
Organism: Taxidea taxus jeffersonii; assembly: GCA_003697995.1. Taxonomy (NCBI): domain Eukaryota; kingdom Metazoa; phylum Chordata; class Mammalia; order Carnivora; family Mustelidae; genus Taxidea; species Taxidea taxus. The sequence continues at coordinate 62,099 of RCUC01001998.1, read as the reverse complement.
GGGAGATGGGCAGCTGGCCACAGATGCTACCTGCTGTTAGGGTCCGTGATCAAAGGAGCGAGACTGATACAAAGCGAAGGTCAAGCAAAGCTTTTTTTAGAGCAAGCATTGAGAATCAAACCGACCGTTCGGGGCCGCCTCTTACAGAGAGAGCGACATCTCCCAGCCTTACAGAATAACTTTTATAGAGCAAAGGCCATGTGGTTGAGCCTGGCCACACACGGGTGGCCAATGAGATTGTAACACACAGAGAAAGTTGCATAGTCATGTTAGGTCACACCCCAATTGAATTACAATTCACCCTATAGTAGCTATTTGAACTAGCTTATCACCTTGGTCAGAACTGGCACCTGAAAGGTGCCCAAAAGGCGGAGCCCGCATTCTTTAGGGAGATAGTGATTGGATGTCTCCACCTGGCCTGACTCATCCTTGCATTAGGGCTCTGTTATCTGGGACTGGTCGACCATATTTTACTAGTTTCCCTGACTTGCTTTTAAGCAAGAACCCCTGGGCGGGGTGGGGGGGTGGGGGGCAGGGTCAGTTTAAGTTTTACTGCATAAACCACAAAATCACTGTTTAACTGAGATGAAATCGCTCTGGCTAAATAGGCCCTTACACTGCCAAGCACCTATAAGACCAGCTCCTGGTCCTCAGCTAAGATGAAACAATCATTATGTGTACTGACCTATTTCCGGGGATAGGTCATGTGCTCAGTGCTCTGGTGTGTATATCCTCTCCCACTGTATTTTTTAAAAACAGTTTAGGCTGGTAAGATTGACATACACAAATCTGTGCATACTTAACGTATGTAAGTTGGCCCTGACCCTAACCCCAATATCTAATGAAGATACACTCGATTTAGAATATTGCTTGTAAATTACAGGATGGTTTTTAGGACCTAAGGAATTCAGGGACCAACCACCTGAAGTCTTATTCTCCCTTGAATCCAGCAAATGGGAACACATTCGGCCACGTGCTATCTGGAGAGTGGCCACACGGGGGCAATAGTGAGTCAACAGTGCCCAAACCCGAAAGCAAAGCCCATTCTTCCTTCATCAAGCCTTGTTCTTCAATGTGTACAGGTCACTGTATAGATGATGAAAAGTGTGACGTTAAAATTTTTAAAAACCGAACTAATTCTTTCAACCTGTTCAGAATAGATGTTTTCTAAAGTCTTGGACTTGGAGAGCACGTGAAGGCCCAGGGGCCTGGGAAAGGGCTATTACTATGGAATCTATTCAGGACTGCTTAGGAAACAAGGATGGCTTCTATTTCACTTCTTTTCAGGAAGAATTTGTGTCATCTAACAGCTCTAAATCCACACCAACAAAAGAGTGCAAAATAGTGAAGCTCAGAGGAAAACAAAGGAGAATCAACAGCCTCCAGAAGCACAGAAAGAGCCACACCCAAGGACAAAGAAGACTGACCAGGAAGGCTCTGCTCAGGCCAATTTGCATTTCTGTGGATCCTCTGGAGCTACCATGCCCTCAGTGCCCAAGGGGGTCCTGGGTCAGACAGAGCACACACACGGATGTCGTCCTGTTGGAACCTGTGACAAGCCTCCTGTTCCCTTCCTCCGCGAGACACCCCCTACTCCCTGACCACTCCAGCCTGCTACTTGGAACTCCCGTTCCCCTTTCTGACTCCATCATTCCCTTTTCCTATCATTGCCATCATACAGAGCATGTTGAACTACTTACGATTCTGCCATTTAAATGTTTTTGTTTTTGTTTTGTCATGTCTGCTGTGAAACTATACCTTGCATCATCTACCCTGATGGAGAATCCCTTGTCTCATTGCCTGACTTCCCTGTGCCCTCCCAGTGTCATGGGGCTAGTGTACTGGGCAAGGTCCTCACTATGCCAGCTCACTGGTTGCAGTGAAGGCCTGACCCAGGCACTGCTATCTGTGTGCAAGTAAGGCAGCACAGCCAAAACCTTGGTTTGGGTTCAGATTGCTCAGGGCCCCTCAGCCACATCAGATGGCCTGGGGGCACACCCTGAGGACACTTGGTAGTCTAGTGCTGCCTTGGGAATCGCCATGGAACAGCCATTGTGTCCAGGGGGGAACTCCACAGGAGCAGGGAAGATGGGAGTCTGAACTCCTGAGATAGAATCCATCTCAGAGACTTCCCAGAACTTCCTAGGAGTTCATTCCATGTTCTTGAATCAATCAATTCATCTAAAAACAGTTCCTCATTTTAGAAAGCATGAGCCTCAAGCTCTGATGAAGTGGCTCTCCTAGGTCGTATTGGCCATCAGCAAAAAAGCCAGGCTGAGATGGAAGATGGCCTCCAGCAGTATCCCCCAGAGTGGCTTTAGCTAGAGCTGCAATTACCCATTGATCTTTCCTGGACTCCCAGACTCTCATGGGACTCTTCATGGGGCATATTCTGGGAACAAAGGTCATGTCAGAATCCTCTGACTGGTATAACAAGACTTTTGGGTGTGAATGGAGTCCCAAGCCCTGGGCCCTCTCAAAGTTTGCCTGCAAAGACATGGTTGGTGGGAAACCCACATGCTGACAGAGGGTAGAGGAAGATGGAAAAAGCTAGGCTTCTCCATTACGACTGCACAAATGGCCTAGGCCAGCCATGTGCCAGTGCCACAGAGGGTCCCGGAAGCTAGGTGCTCCTTAACATTGCTGAGGGCTGAATCAGATTCATCCTGAAGCCCACACTTGCTAGATCCTCCACAAACTCAGGAGAACCCCAAAAGTGCTCATGGTCTTAGCCTGAACAAGATGAGCATCTGTGTGGTATATAGCCTGCAAGATACACCCATCAGGCAATGGGGACTGACTCAGCCAAACAATACCTACATGGGATTCAACCACAGACAAAGGTGCTGTGGAAAGCTCAAGGTCGACAGAAAAATGGGCGGGGCGGGGGGAGGGAATTCCGGAGGCCTTCATTGTTGGCCCATCCCACTATCATCTTTTTTTTCCTTTCATGTGCAGTGGTCGGGATCAGGCAGAATAGATGCCAGGGTCTTCCCACTCTGCCAGTAGAAAGGAAGAGCCCTCTCCCCCATCATCCATCGTGTTATAGATCTGGTGTGTGGGTCAAATGGACCTCCCTCAGTATTCTCACAATCAAGTGAGTCTGGAGCAGTAGTTGTGGATGGTCTGAGGCTGCTTTCAAGCCACAATGGAGGAGCGGAGTTATTTCCAGAGATACCACATGGACTGCAACACCTAACAAAAAATCTGTACAAAAGACTTTCCAGAAAAGTCTGTGATGATCCTGGTCTCAAAGATCCTAGGATCATGTCCCTTCTTTGAGTAGAACATAGTGCCTTCTGGGTCAAATCTAATTTCTTCACCCCCAGAGACAAGGACGTCCATCCTTTTAGCCAGAACTCCATCTCCATCATCCTCTATTAACACCTGGAATGGCACGTCTACAGGTCTGCAGCCCAATAGGAATTCACTGTTGTTTCCATGGTAGTGTTGCTCAGAAATGAAGGTGAAGGTGTGAACGTGTGAGGGTGAGTGTGTGTTTCCTCTTTGGTAACCACAGTGTGCAAGGAGAAGACAATAGAGTAGCATGCTTTCTGTCCCACAGGAATAGCCACGCAATATGGTTGCATAACGATCTCAGAAGGAAGCCACCTTCATAGAACAAACTTCATCTGGGAGGACTCCCAAGTCCTTTGTCCTGGACACTAGGTTCCACAGAGGCTGGGGGCACACAGAGGGAGAGAGACTCCCCCTGCCCATCAGGGTTTTGAGGCATGCCTGCTGTTCCACGACCAAAGATCCTGAAACCATCCGTCTGTCATCCAGTCAGGCATCTGTGAGAGAGATCTACTCCAAGTAGAAAGGAGAGACCGAGAAACAAGAAATGAGAGTCTTGTGTGACAAGTGCCATGACAGGGTACACTCAGGATGACTGGAGGTGTGCTAGGGGGACCAGGAATCCTCCAGGATGACCTCCAAACACCAATCAAGACTTTATCTTACACAGTCCTCCATGAAGCCCACCTCAGCCCTGGCAGATGGGCCTACCATGCCCCTAGGCCCTAACCCTAAGCCTGGGTTTGGTTCTCGGTCTTTTGTCCCCAGAGGCCTGGCCCCCAAGCCATCCTGATAGGGGACCCCTGTGCCACACCCAGGAATTCCCCTGCTACCCAGGAGGAAATTGTGCCCTTTGGAGCCACAGAGAACCCTCAGAGTGGGAGAAATCTGAATGTACCCCAGAGGCCACCCTCATACTCCTTGGCCCCCTGGGCCACAAACCCAGATTTGAAGCCCCCTTTAAACCATGCCCTTCAACCACCTCCCCAGCAATCCTGCCTCTGCACCAGCAGATAGAGTCTGCCATGCACCGATGCCTAGACCCTAACTCTAGTTTGGGTTGTCAGTCTTCCATCTCCAGAGGCCCAGAGGCCTGGCCCCCTAATCCCTCCAGGTTGGGGACCCATGACCCACACTCCAGGATTCCACCTGCCTCCCAGGAGGAGACTATGCCATTGGGATTTATATAAAACCCTCAGATGGGGAGAAACTTGCACGTCCCCCTCAGGGAACCCCTACCTTCTGTGCCACCCTAGTCTACAAACCCAGAACCCAAGGCTCAGCCTCTCCCCCACTCTCTTTTTTTTTTTTTTTTAAGATTTTATTTATTTATTTGAGAGAGAGAGAGAGAGAGAGCATGAGAGGGGAGAAGGTCAGAGGGAGAAGCAGACTCCTCATGGAGCTTGGATCCTGATGTGGGACTCAATCCTGGGACTCCAGGATCATGACCTGAGCTGAAGGCAGTCCCTTAACCAACTGAGCCACCCAGGCGCCCCTCTCCCCCTCTCTTAACTCTGCCCCCGGGGAGCTCTCCCCCCTGGTGACCTACAGGGAAGCCGCTTGGACCTGACCAATGGTCCTACATGTCACCAAGATGCATCTAGGGAGAAAGCCCTCCCAGCACCTGGTGGGCACGCATCCGGTATTGCCTCACAACGACAGCCAGTTCTCACTAGCTTTCTGCCCAAATGAATGCCAATTTGGGCAGAAAGCTCTTGAGAATTGGTTGGGTACCCCGGTGAATTACCTTCCTGCGGATGGGCACTTGGGTAGGCCACGTCAGCCCGTCATGGGGTCCCGTGTAGTCGCGGGCCAAAGCTTACGAGAAAGCCCTCTAAAAGCCAAGTGCAACTGTGGCGCAGATGGCCTCTGAACACAGGCCAAGCCTGTCCTCTACTCTTCCCTCTGGGGAACTTGCCTTATAGCTGGCAGATGGGGTCTGCCATGACCCTAGACCTTAACCCGAATGCTGGGTTGGGTTCACAGGCTTTCACCCTAGAGGCCTGGCCCCCAAGCCCTCCAGATTGGGGACCCCTGAGCCACACCCCAGGAGTCTGCCTGCCACCCAGGAGGAAACCATGGCCCATGGAGATGCACAGAACTCTCAGAGAAGAAACCTGTATGCATCCCTGAGGCCACCCCCACCTTTGAAGAGCCCCATGGCCACAAACCCAAAGCCTGACACCCCGACTGAACATGCCCTCCACTCAGCCCCCTGGCGATCCTACCTCAGTGCCAGACAGATTGGGCCTGCCATGCCCCTAGCCACGAACCCTAACTCTAGTTTGGGTTGTCAGGCTTCCATCTCCAGAGGCCTGGTTTCCCTAACCCACCAGATTGGGGAACCCTGATCCAATGCCAGGACTTCACCTGCCAGCCGGGAGGAATCCATGCCATTGGGAGCTGCGCAAAACCCTCAGAGCTGGAGAAACCTGCATGCCCCCCGCAAGCCACCCCCACCTTCAGCGATCCCCTCCACCCCTGCCAGAAACCTAAAGCCTGACACTCAGCCTCACCCACTCTGTCACCTCTACCCTGGGGAACTTGCCTCCACAGTTGCGCTCAGGGGAACTATGTGGGAACATCCCACAGTCTTACATGGCCCCTGCACGCACCTAGCAATAAATGGCTCCCAATACCGAGCAGGCATGTGGCCCGAATGACTGCACAATGCTGGCCAATTCTCAAAAGCTTTCTGCCCAAAACTATGTCAATTTGGGCAGAAATCTGGTGATAATTCACTGGGAACCCCTGGTGACGCGTTTCTTGTGGTGAAGATCTTTGGGAGATGCCTGGGCCTAGCCAGAGGTCCCAGATGGTTGTGGCCCAAAGCCTGTGATAAAACCCTCTAAAAGCTGGGTACACAGGTGGCCTGGATTGCCTCTGAACACTGGCCAAAGATGCCCTCTACTCATCCGTCCCTGGGGAGCCCGCCTCAGGGCCTTTTGATGGGGTCTTCCATGCCCCTAGGTCCTAACCCTAACCCTGGGTTGTGTTCTAAGGCTTCTGTCCCCACAGGCCTGGCCACCCCAAGCCTTCCAGATTGGGTATCCCTGAGCCACACTCTGGAACTCCGCCTGCCACCCAGGAGGAAATGGGGCCATTGGGAGCTGCCCAAAACCCTAAAAACTGGAGAAACCTGCATAGCCCCTCAGGCCACCCCTACCTTCAGCCCTCCCCCCACCAGGCCAGAAACCCAGAACCTGATGCTTAGCCTCACCCCCTCCCTTATATCTGCCCCCAGGGAGCTTGCGTCCCTGGGGACCCTCGGGGAGTAGCATAAAACTGGCTTGCAGTCCTGCAGGGCCCCAACTAGCACCTAGTGAGAAAGCACTCCCAGCACGTGGCTGGTGTGCAGCCTGAATTGTTGCCCAAAGCCAGCCAGCAAATTCTCATGAGCTTTCTGCCCAAATCTATGTTTATTTGGGCAGAAAGCTCATGAGAATTGGCCAGACATGGCTAGCGACCTTGCTTCCGGTGGCAGGTCCTTCAGGGGAGCCTCCTGGTACCTGCCCAGGGTCCCACATAGTAGCTGCCCGAAGCCTGCAAGAGAGCTCTCTAAATGTCAGGCACACAGGTGGCCCAGATCCACTCAAAATGCCGGCCAAACCCGTCCTCTATCTGTCTCCTGGGGAGGAGGCCTTAGTGCACTCAGGTGGGGCCTGATATGCCCCTAGGCCCTAATCGTAATCCTGGAGTGGATTCTCAGGTTCCCCTCCCAGAGGCCTGGTCCTTAAGACTGGGGAGCCCTGAACAAAACACCAGGAGTCCTCCTGCCACCCAGAAGGAATCTGTACCCTTAGAGCGGGAGAAACTTGCATGCCCCGAGGCCACCGCCACCATCCACGGCTCCCTGGCCACAAGCAGCTAGCCTGATGCTCAGCCTCACCCCTCACCCCAGAGAGATTGCCACCGCAGGAGCAATCAGGGGAGCCATGTGGGCCCGACCTGCAGTACCGTACTACCCCAACACGTACCTAGTGAGAAAACGCTCCCAGTACAGGGCGGGTGCACAGCCCGAATCATCGCCCAATGAAGGCCAATTCTAAAGAGATTTCTGCCCAAATTGACATGGAGTTGGAGAGAAAACTTGAGAGAATCAGCCAGAAACCCCCGGCGAACTTGCTTCCGGCTCTCTGGGACATCAGGGGAGCCTCCTGTACCTGCCCTGTGGTCTCGAGTGGTCATGGCATAAATCCTGCAAGAAGGCACCCTAAAACCCACGTGCACATGTGGCCAAACACTCTATCTACTCAGGCCCCTGAGTGTCCGTCTCAGCGCGAGCAGATCGGGCCTGACATGCCCCTAGGCCCTAACCAGAACCCTAGACTGGGTATTCAGGCTTCCGGTTCCAGGGGCCTGTACCACAGAGTCTCCAGATTGTGGACCCCAGAACCACACCCCAGTAGTCTGTCTGCCACCAAGATGGAAACTGCTATTTGGAGCTGCGTGGAACTTTCAGACTGGGAGGAACCTGCATGCCTCTGTGAGGCGTGCCACCCCAACTTTTGGCGGTCCTCCTGGTTACCAACCTGGAGCATGACACACCCCGTGATCCCTGTCCTCGACTCTGCCCCCTGGGGATCTGGCCTCAGCATCAGCAGATTGGCTCTGCCATGACCCTAGCCCCTAACCCTAATTTTAAGTTGAGTTTTCAGGCTTCTGTCCCAAGAGGCCTGGCCCCCAAGCCCTCCCTGAGCCACACAACCTAGGACTCCACCTGCCACCTAGGAGGATGCCATGCCGTTTGGAGCTGCACAAAACCCTCAGAGTGGGAGAAACCAGCATGCCCCCAGAAGCCACCCCCACTTTCAGCGCCCCACCAGGCCACCAACATGGATCCTGAGAACTCGGCCTGACCCCCTCCTTTAACTTTGGCCCTGGGAAGCTCCCCTCAACTGTGGCCCTCAGGGGAGTCGAATGGGACTGGCCCGAGTTCCCAGATAGTCGCAACAAGCATGGAGCAAGAAAGCACTCTAAGTAACAGGCACAAGCAAAGCCCAAATCACTGCACAATGCTGGCCAATTCTCACGAGGCTTCTGTCAATTGGTTAGAAAGCCACAGTGAACTTGCTTCCAGCGGTGGGGGCTTTCAAGGGAGCAGCCCGGCCCGGCCCAGGGTCCTGCATGGTGTTGGGTTCTCAGGCTTCCATCTCCAGAGGCCAGGCCCTGAAGCCCACCAGATAAGGGACACCTGAGCCAAAACACAGAACTCTGTCTGCCACCCAGGAGGAAACCACTCCATTGGGAGCTTCGGGGAACACTCAGAGAGGAAGAAACCTGCATGCCCACCTCAGGCCACCCTCACCTTTGGTGCTCCTTCTGCCAAAAAAAAGCCAGACTGAGGCTCACACCCTAACTCAATTCTGCCCCCAGGAAGCTCGCCCCTGTGGGGGGCCTCCGGGAGCTGCATGGGCCCAGGTCGTAGTCTCGCATGGCTGCAGCACACACCTAGAAAGAAAGCACTCTCAGCAAGGTCTGAATCGCCGCCCAACCTTGGCCAATTCTCAGGAGGGTTCTTCCAAAATCAATGTCAATATGGGCACAAAGCTCATGAGAATTGCATGGGAAGTTCTGGTGAACTCGCTCCGGCCATGGGGGACTTCGAGTGAGCTGTTTGGGCCCGGCCCAGGGTCCCACATGGTGTCGCCCGAAGCCTACAGGAAAGCACTCTAAATAGGGGGTGCATATATTGCCCTGCTCGCCTCCGAATGCTGGCCAATGACACCCTCTACTCAGCCCCCCTGGGAGCCGCCTCAGCACCAGTAGGTGCGGCATGCCATGCCCCTAGGCCCGAACCCTAACCCTGGGTTGGGTTCTCAGGATTCTGTTCCCAGAGGTCTGGCCCTCAAGCCCTCCAGATTAGGGACCCCTGAGCCATACTGCAACATTCTGCCCTCCACTCAGAAGGAAACCGTGCCCTTGGGAGTTGTGGGGTACACTCAGAGCAGGAGAAACCTGCATCCCCAACTCAAGCCACCCTCACCTTCAGGTGCTTCCTTCTGCCATAAAAAGCCAGAGTTACAGGCTCAGGTGCACACGTTATGTCAACTCTGCCCCCTGGGAACTTTCCTCTGTGGGGGGCCCCTGAGAGCCACGCGGGCCTGCCATGAAGTCTCACCCAGCCACGACATGCACCTAGTGAGAAAGCACTCTCAGCACAGGTCTGGCATGTGGCCCCATTAGCCGCCCAATCCCAGCCAATTCTCACGAGCTTTCTGCTCAAATCAAGTTCATGAGAATTGGCCGGAAAGCTCTGGTGAACTCCCTTCCAGTGGCAAGAGCCTTCGGGAGAGCTTCCCGGGCCCAGCCGGGGTCCTGCGTGGTGTGGCCCAAAGCCTACGGGAAAGCCCTCTAAATGCTGGATGCAGGCACAGCCCCTTCACCTACAATTGCTGGCCAAACACGTCCTCTACTCAGCTCCCCTGGGAGCCCACCTCAACACTGGCAAATGGGGCTTGCCATGACCCTGGGCCTGAACCCTAACCTGGGTTGGGTCTCGGGCTTCCGTCCCCAGAGGCCTGGCCCGCAAACCCTCCAAATTGGGGACCCCTGAGCCATACCACAGGACTCCACCTGCCAACCAGGATTTCGTGACATTGGGAGCTGCAGGAAACACTCTGAGGAGAAACTGGCATGCCCACTTCAGGCCACCATTACTTTTGGCGCCCCCTTCTGCCAAAAAAAACCCAGAGCCTGAGGCTCAGGCTCACCCTAACTCAACTCTGCCCCCGGGAAGTCCCCTCTGCAGGGAGCCTCTGGGAGCCACCTAGGCCCAGCTCCAGCTCTCACATGGCCGCAACACGCACCTAGAGACAAAAGCTCTCAGCACGAGGCTGGTGCGTGCCCCAAATCACCGCCCAATGCTGGCCACCTCTCACCAACTTTCTGCCCAATTCCATGTCAATTTGGGCAGAAAGGTCATGAGAATTGGTAGGAAAGCCCCAGCAAACTCACTTCCGGCCCTGCAGCACTTCAGGGGAACCTCCTATTCCTGGCCCGTGGTCTCAAGTGGTCGCCAATGAACCCTACAAGAAGGCACTCTAAGAGCCACGTGCACACGTGGCCAAATACTCTGTCTACTCAGCCCCCTGGAGTGCCTGTCTCAGCGCTGGTAGATGGGGTTTGACATGCCACTAGGCCCAACCAGAACCCTAAGCTGGGTATTCAGGCTTCCGCCCCCAGGGGCCTGTCCTCCAAGTTCTTCAGTTTGTGGACCCAGACCAACACCCCAGGTGTCCGCCTGCCACCCAGATGGAAACTGTCATTTGGAACTGAGCATAAATCTGAGACTTGGAGAAACCTACATGCCTCCCTGAGCACACCCCAAACTTCAGCAGCCCCCCCCGACTACCAACCTGGAGCCTGACGCACCCCATGATGCCTGTCCTCAATTCCTCCCCCTCTGGAATTCCACTTAAGTGCTGGCAGAGTGGGCCTGCCATTCCCCTAGCCCCTTACCCAAATTCTAAGTTGGGTTCTCAGGCTTCTGTCCCAAGAGGCCTGCCCCCCTAGCCCTCCAGATTGGGGACCCCTGAGCCACAACCTAGGACTCCTCCTGCCACCCAGGAGGGTACTGTGCTGTTTGGAGCTGCACAAAACCCTCAGAGAGGGAGATACCAGCATGCACCCCCAAGGTCACCCCACCTTTGGTGTTCCACCAGGCCATCGACGTGGAGCCTGAGGCTCAGCGTGACCCCTCCCTCAACTCTGGCCCTGGAAAGCTCCCCTTGATTGTGGCCCTCAGGGGAGCTGAGTGGGTCCAGCCTGAATTCCCAGATGGTCGCAACACGCACGTAGCAAGAAAGAGCTCTAAACAGCAGGCGCAAGCACAGCCCAAATCAATGCACAATGCCGGCCAATTCTCATGAGCTTTCTCCCCAAATCGATATTGATTTGGGGAGAATGCTCATGAGATTTGTCTGGAAGCCCCCAGTGAACTCTCTTCTGGCAGCGCGGGCCTTTAGGGAAGAGGTCAGAGGTTCCTGGCCAGAGGTCCCGTGTGGTCGTGGCCTGAACCCCGTGAGATAGCTCCCTAAAAGCCAGGCGCACTGGTTGCCAAACCCTCCCTCTACTCAGCCCCCTGGGGTTTCGTTTTCACCAATGACAGATCAGCCCTGCCATGACCCTAGGCCCTATACTGAACCCTAGGTTAGGTTTTCAGGCTTCTGTCCCCAGAGGCCTGTCCCCCAAGCCCTCCAGATTCAGGACCCCAGGAGTCCACTGGCCACCCAGATGAAACTGTGCTGTTTGCAGCTGTGCAGAACGCTTCAGAGTGGGAGAAACCTGAATGCCCCCCTGAGGACACCTCCACCGTCTGTAGCCCCCTGGCTACAAACCCACCTAGCATGCCCCCTGACCCTGCCCTCAACTCAGCACCCCAGGGAACCTGCTTCAGCACTGGCAGATCAGGCCTGCCATGCCCTTAGCTCAGCTTACCTCAGGGACCCCTGTCAGCTCTAGGCAGGCCTGGAAATTCCATCCGCTATAAAGCTCTGAGATCCCCCTCCTTCTTCCAAAATTACACTGGCCCAAGTCTATCATGAGAAAGTGAAAAGGCTCCCTCCTGAATGCTTAACACCTCATTTCCTCTTCTGTCATATTTCACTCTACTTACCTTTGTACCTGGGCAAACTGGAAGGAACATATGAATGGATCATGTACATGCTCTGAGATCTGAATCTTCCATTGCAGCTTTCTGAGAGTTCCTTATGCAATCAGAAACTAGTGTATCCTGCCACAGTGTGTTTGAAAATAATCATCTACAGAATAGGAGAGCGAAAATCAGAACATGGTCTTCTTTTCTTCATTGACTTCAGTTCCAATTCGTTTCCATGCAATGGTAATTCCTTTGCTTTAGGGATAGGATTTTGCGATTCCTCACCTGCATGGAACAGCCAGAGCTCATCACAGCAAGTGCCCTCCCTAATAGTCGTCACCCGCTGAACACTTCCCCCACACTCCTGCCCTTTAGCAACCCTCGGTTTGTGCTTTAAGGTGAATTCTGTTTCCTCATTGGCCTTTCTCCCCTCACTATGTTCATGTTTTCTTTCTGAAAATTCCATAGGAGTCAACTCATAGGGTATTGGTCTTATCCTACCAATTTTGCTTGGCTTAATCCACTCTAGATTTATCCACATCCTTGCAGATGGTAAGATTTCATTCTTTATGAAGCTCCCCTCACCCCCATATGCTGACTAGGGTACTCTCTGCACTACTCGGAAATTGCCCTGGCTTTCACAACTCCCCGAACGGGTTGCATTGATTAGTAAAGCCTGAGAAGCCAGGCACTTTCTGTCCATTGCCTTTTCATCCAGCACCACCTGGTTTATGTTTCCCTGCAGGGACCACACAGAAGTCTGTCAACATGGCTATCTTCCAGAAGCAAGCAGCCCACCGTAAGCTGCACGGTACCCAGACGTGTTCCTCAGAGTTGAGCCCACAGCACCCTCACCCTCAGTCCTAAAAATTCTTCCAGCTTCAGGGGGCGAGATATGAATGAAAACCCGTACTTCCGCAGTGCTCCTTCTTACTCTGGGCTAAGCCGCTTAGGTATGCCCTTTCTTCATGCGGCCCCACGGAATGTGGAAAACTCTCCTCTCTTCCCAAAAAAAGCTGTCTGCAAAAGCTGCGCTCCACGCACACTCCTTTTGGGGAGGGAAGTGCAGGGCCCCTTCCCCATGCTTCCTCACACAAGCTGGTAAATGCTTCTGCCTTCCGGCACCAAGATGTTTGTGGAAGGACAGCTTCCTGTGTTTTGTGGATATGGCCCCTTCCTTTAGTTGTCCAGCACACATTGGAAAGAGCTTCTCTCCAGAGGAAAAAGAAGTCAGCCCTGTGGAATGACTGTCTCCCCCAGCGTTGATTTGCGGAGTGGAATTGGTTTCCTCATCTGTACAATGGGTAATACTAAGAATCCTTTGTCATAGGGTTCCTGTGAGGGCTAAGTGAGTTCATTCATGGGAAGCATTCGGAATAGCAGGTGGGCTGCAGAACTTGTTCAATAAACCCTAGCAATGATTCCATAGGACTACTAACTTGTATCTACTTCCCCTTTCCCCACAGGGCTGTGAGATACAAGACACTAGTGGCTACCTGCAGAGTTCATCCTTTGCCCCCAGCACAAGAGGTGACACAAAGCAGGTACTCAGTAAATATCTGTGAAAGTCAGAGAAAGACAAAGAAGAGATGAGGAAAGGGATGGAGAAGGCAGAGTGGAGGACAGGGATGCCTTGGAGGTTGTTTAACGCAACCTCTATATTACAAATAGAAAAATATCTAGAACCAGGGAAAGCCAGATGAATCAATTTCCACCATAGTGGAACTGATTACCCTTCTTTAGTCAGCCAAAATCACAGAACTATTCTCAAACATTACATATTCATCATTCCTTTTTTTTTAAGATTTTATTTATTTATTTGACCAACAGAGATCACAAGTAGGCAGAGAGGCAGGCAGAGAGAGAGGAGGAAGCAGGACCCATGCAGCGCAAAGAGCCCGATGCGGGGCTCGATCCCAGGACCCTGGGATCATGACCTGAGCCGAAGGCAGAGACTTTAACCCACTGAGCCACCCAAGTGCCCCCATATTCATCATTCCTTATACTGAGTTCATTTTTTGTTTTCTGGAAGAGGTCACACGAGCAGTCCCTTAAAGGACAAGCTGCATGGCACAACTGACTCCCTCCACTGTTCCGAGATCCAGCTGCTCCTTCGGAGAGCTTCGCCATGGGGACATCTCAATCCCAGCGGCCCCTGCTAAAGCCCCGCCAAAAGCCAGGGGTCATCTCAACAGTTACCCTGCAGTCCCCAGATCAACCTCAGTTTTGCAGATGGAATCTCTGATTTTACTAACTAGGGATCTGTTTTCAGTTGCATGTTCACATGACTCAAGTTGTCAAGATTAATGTTTAAAGCCAAAAGTTCATTAAATAGGGTTTCAGTGCAAAATCCTCATCATATGGGTTATGTTCCTCTAACTCCACACAAGCAGCACTTTCTCTCCCTGTCAACAGCCAAGTAACATTGAAAGGACATGTGATGATCAGCCACTCAGAGCTGCAGAAGTTGGGGGAATCGAATCTCAGCAGCATCAAAAGAAGATGGACTGACATGTTCAACTTAGAGGAACAGATGGCCTAGCCTCATACTGCTTCAGCCTCACTCAGGGACACTTCTATGACTCTGGCTATACCCAGTGATACTGTTATTGACTAGCTCCATACAGGGGTCCTGGACAATCCCTTTGGGGGTGGGGCTAGGAGCCTCCACACTAATACCTCTTTCTATCAAGAGGCTTTTTTCACTTGTCATCAGATAGTTCAGACAGTTCCTAACACGGTTGATGCTTAAAGGTCTTCCTTAAATATAAAACTGGCTTTGCAAGTTATTTTAATCATATGATGCTTGAGCATATGATCATACCAGTTGTATGTTGAAATGCAAGAGGGTGCTTCCCTCTCGGAATTATGTATGTTCAGGATTGCTCTTTTTTTTTTTCTCTAAGATTTTATTTATCCATTTGACACAGAGAGAGAGATCACAAGAAGGCAGAGAGAGAGGGGGGAGAAGCAGGCTCCCCGCTGAGCAGAGAGCCCAATGTGGGGCTTGATCCCAGGACCCTAAGATCATGATCCGAGCCGAAGGCAGAGGCTCAACCCACTGAGCCACCCAAGGCACCCCCAGGATTGCTCTTTTTTTTTTTAAGATTTTTATTTTTATTATTTATTTGAGACAGAGAGAGAGAGGAAGAGAGACAGAGAGAGAGCATGAGAGGGGAGAGGGTCAGAGAGAGAAGCAGACTTCCCGCTGGGCAGGGAGCCCAATGAGAGACTTCAGCCAGGGACTCCAGGATCATGACCTGAGCTGAAAGCAGTCTCTGAACCAACTCAGCCACCCAGGTGCCCAGAAGATTCCTCTTTTTCTAAGCCCGGCCAGCCCCACTCTGGTAACCATAGCCACCATTAATTAAGGTTTGGTACACTCTGATGGCCAGTACCCCAGGGCAGCCAGAAACAATGGGATGCCCACCCAGTTCTTTCCACTACTACACAGTGTTCTCTTATACTGAAGCCCACTGATAGAAAGTCTGATCTTCACTGACTGGACACAGAGAAATCACAAGCTTCCTTGGGGACTCAAAGAGTTAGAATGGTCAGTCTGAAGATAAAAAAATTATAGCTCTCTACTCCCCTCTTTGACAGGGATCTTCTTCCTCACTGGGTTTAGGGAACTTGGGGTATCATTAAAGTTCACGTATATTTAATCTACACCTTACATATCTGCAGTCACTGCACAAAGCCCATCTGCTTGGTAAGAAGAGAACCTGCTTCCAACTCCTCTGTGGGTACCAGAAATGTAGTCCCTATCAAATTGATGCATTGGCATGACCTTTTAAAGGTCAACTCTCTTGAATATTACTTGAATACACTTATTTTTTAAATAAAACCTTATCCCTCTAATCTATAATTATTTCACAGCTCTAAGTAATGGGAAATCTGTATCACTTGCCAGAAAAAGAAGGCAAAAAAATACAAATAAAATAGGATAACACCCGTAAACTCTAAAGAGATACTGTTGTTTGCTAAAGGCACTGAAACTGAAATCTGCTCCCTAATTATGAAAAAAAAAATTAAAAATCACTTAGTGTTAGAGAAGTGTTAAAGATACGTTAGCCCAGACTGAGATGCCCTCGATGCTATTAAATCATCCAAGGAACTGGAAAAGAATTTTGAGTGAGAAATAAAATCTTGCCCGTGGAAGAGGGGGACTTGGTGTTCTTTAAATGCTGCTAGAAAGCACCCTCTAAAATCATCTCACATGCCATGAATGGACATGCCCCACCGTCTAGGAATTGTTTTATGCCAATGAAAACAAAATATTCAAACAGCACCAGCTATAAGTC
This sequence comes from Taxidea taxus jeffersonii, assembly GCA_003697995.1. Lineage (NCBI taxonomy): Eukaryota > Metazoa > Chordata > Mammalia > Carnivora > Mustelidae > Taxidea > Taxidea taxus. The sequence continues at coordinate 45,899 of RCUC01001998.1, read as the reverse complement.
TCTATGTCCAACCCCACCTTAGAGACGGTCGTAGCAACACAAAATCCACTGGTCACCTCAACAGGATAAAGGCCATCTTTGAAAAAGTGATGATTAACATGATACTCAGTGATGAAAGACAAAATTCTTTTTCCCTAAGATCAGAAACAAGACAAAGATCCCCACTTTTACCACTTCTGCTCAACACAAGATCGGAAATTCTAGCCAGACCTATTAGTCAGGAAAAGAAATAAATGGCATCAGATTGGAAAGGAAGAAGAAAAATCATTCCTGCTTGCATACAGCATAATCTTATATGTAGAATGCCCTAAAGATTCCAGTATGACATACATGCACACACACACACACACACACACACACACACACACAATTAACATGTTAGATTTAATAAATTCGGCCAAGTTGTATGATACAAAATCAACACACAGAAATCACTTGCATTTTTTTGCACTAGCAATGAACAATCTGAAGAAGAAATTCAGAAACAATTCCACTTACAGTAACATCAAAAACAATAAAATATTTAGGAATAAACTTAACCAAGAAGGTGAAAGACTTGTACACTGTGTTTAAAAAGAGATAGCATGCCCCAAAGGGGGTCACTTGTACTAAACCCCAACATCAGCAAACCAAGATTGAACACCTAATCTAACTGCCCTTTCAACCCCCAGGAATGCGAACTTTAACCAGTCACCTTGGAATTAGAAAGTCAGCACTAAAGAGATGATTCACCCATTTGACTCCTTCTGTTCCCCTTAAGGTGACCTCCTCTAAGACAAGGAAATCTTTGGTAACCGTTTCCTTTGTCCACCTTTAAAAACTTTTCCTTTCCCACAAGTCAGCAGAGCTCCTTTCTACTTGCTAGAGGGGATGCTGCCAGTCTCCAGACTTGTTGAGTAAAGCCACTTTGATGTTTAAATGGACTCAGTTGAATTTTTGTTTTACAGATTTAATGGCATCCCTGGGACCACAGGATACTTCCAAGAGCTTCAGGGACAAGAAACACAGAGGAGGTACCTCACAGACCCTTTGAGTTCATGGCCTTTTTCATTACTTCCAAGGGCTGTGGGTAGGCTCACACTTGATTCTGAGCTCCACTCTCTTTGGGTCAAGCTCTGAGCATTCGTCCAGCTTTGGGGATTCATTCTGTTTGGCACACGAAAGCTCTCCTGTTGACTCCTTTATGGTATTTAAAGAGCAATTTGATTGCACTTAATTGCTACCTTAAGTTAACGGCTGCCTGAGTCCAGAGAGCTTATCGTCAGGGATAGAGTGGAGGAAGAGGTGACAGTGGGCTTCCAGTGGGATTGAGTGGTTTCAAATGTGACCAGCTTAGGGAAAAGCACCCATCCCCCACAATTCCAGGTGGAAAGCAAAACTCCCAAAACCAGAGATCTCAGTAGCTCCTTTGCACTGCTTTCAACAATCTGTCCTTCTCTGAGGGAGATTGTTTGACTTCCTTTCCAACTCTTCCCAGAGGGCTTTGGAAATCAAGAGGTTTTGAAATAATTGAGCCTCATCTTCAACACCCATTCACTACATATTTATTCAATATCTACTCTCTGGCAGGCACTGGGCCAGGCATGAGAGACAGATGGATGGCAGTGCATAACTCAGAGAAGGGTGCTGCGCTTAGGAGGGCTATGGTCTAGCTGGGATGTCAGACAACATCAATAACTATGTGCACACTAAGTTGTCACTACCGGGGCACCTGTGTGACTCAGTTGGTTAAAAGTCTGCTTTTGGCTCAGGTTATGATCCCAGGGTCCTGGGATTGAGCCCTGCAAGGGCTCCCTGCTCAGGGGGAGCATGCTTCTCCCTCTCTTTCTGACCCCCCCCCACTGCTTGTGCTCTCTCATTCTCTCTCACAAATAAATAAAATCTTTAAAAATAATAATAGTAATAATAATAGTAATAATTAGTTGTTACCTCAGTACTAAAAAAAGAAGTACAAACTGCTTAGGACGGTGTCTTAATCCATTTGAGCTGTTATAACAAACTACCACAGACTTCGTGACTTTGAAACAACAGAAATCTACTTCTCACAGTTCTGGAGACTGGATGTCCAAGATCAGGGGGCCAGCAGGGTCAAGCAAGGGCCACCATCTGAGTCACAGACTTCTCGATGTATTCTCACAGGGTGGAAGGGGCTAGGTAGTTCTCTGGGCTCTTTTCCTTTCTTTTTTTAAAGATTTTATTTATGTATTTGACTGAGATCGCAAGTATGCAGGCGGGGGAGGGGGGGAGGGAAGCAGGCTCCCCACTGAGCAGAGAGCCCTATGCGGTGTTCGATCCCAGGACCCTGAGATCATGACCTGAGCCAAAGGCAGAGGCTTAACCCACTGAGCCACCCAGGCTGGGCTCTCTTTTCTAAGAGCACTAATCCCATTCATAAGGGCTCCACCCTCATGACATTTTTGCTGGAGTTTTCCAGGAAGACACATTAAGCCTAATGGAGACAAACCGAGGTTCTGGCAGCGACCACAGGCCCCCCTTCATGGCTCAGCTGTCTGGATGGTACCATCATGGGTGGAGGATAAGCAAGTGGAATATGGGGAGACGCGATTTGGTCTAGTGATATCTCAAGATCTTGCTGAGACACGGTTTTTCTGTGTCCTCCTTCTCTCCTCCTTCACTGTGGCTCCTCACACTCCTCACCACTCATCCTGTCCACCCAAACTGCGACCCCAGGCTAGACCGAGGGCTCTGGAGGAGGTAGGAAGGGGCAGGACAGAGCAATGCTCAGGAGAGTGGCTCTGGACTCAGACCACTGGCTTTGCAAAGCTGCTCTCCTACTTGCTAGCTGTGTGACTGTGCGCAGCTACTGGGCTGCTCATAGTGGCTCCTGTTGGCAAGCTTGGGAAATCAAGTGACTTAATCCAAGTACAGTGTGTAAAACAGTCCTTGCGGTACTAAGGACCCAGTGAAAGATCAGACAGACATGGGTATTCCCATGGTTGTGGCAGCACTGTTCACAAGAGCCAAGATATGGAAACCAACCAAGTGTCCATCAAAGGATGAGTGAATAAAGATGTAGTAGATAGCTACAATGGACTATGATTCAGCCAGGGAAAGTCTGCCATTTACAACAAAAAGGACAGATCTTGAGGACATCATGCTAAGTCAGACAGAGAAAGACAAATACCATAGGGTACTTCTTTTCTAAAGACTTTATTTACTGATTTAGAGACACACACACAGAGAGAGAGCACATGTGCAAGTTGGGGAAGGGCAGAGGGAGAGGGAGAGAGAGAATATTAAGTAGAGTTCATGCTGAGCTTGGAGCCCAATGCAGGGCTTGATCTCATGACCCTGAGATCATGGTCTGAGACAAAATCAAGAGTTTTAGAACCTTAACCGACTGAGCCACCCAGGTGCCCCTGTATGGTGCCCCTTTATGTGGCATTTAAAAAAAAAAACAAAAACAAAACAGAGTAAGGTGGTGGTCACCAAGGGCTGCGGGTGGGGAAATGGGAGAGGTGTTGTTGAAGGTACATAGTGTCCCTGAAGGATAAATAAGTCCGGGAGATCTAATACACAGTATGGTGATTATAAACAACAACCATATGAGAAACATTAAACTTGCTGAGAGACTAGACCTTAATTGTTCCCAACACTAGAAGAAATAAGAATTATGTAACATGATAGAGGTGTTAGCTAACAGTACAATGACAACTGTATTGCAATACAAAAGTATCAAGTCACCTTAAACAGACACAATGTTCCCTGACAAATATACATCAGTAAAAATAAAAAAAAAATAAACAGTAGTTGTTCTAACAAAATTCTGGACCCACAGGGCTGAGCATACAGCCTGGTTCGTGACTCTCCAGTCATGAAGAGTTGCTTAATATCATTTGATGTCTACACCACCACTACCACCACCACCACAACCACCACCATCATCATCATCACTGAGCCCTTCCCATTCCAATTGTTTGGTAAACATTTTGCAGACCCTTGATTTCTTGGCTTGTCATGAAGGGAAAACTCTAAGAACATATGTCCACGACCAGTTTTTCTCAGAGACACAGAACATTCAGAAACACATTTTGGTCTGGCAGTTGGATATGGACTGCGGCAAAGCAAAGGAGAAAAGAAGAATGAACTGGGAGAAAATGTTCTCCTGAGAACAAGAGACGAGTTTTTCATGTGTCAGGAACAGTCTACGTCCATATGACACCTTACTACGTTGGAGCTCAGCTACGTCAGTTAATTGGTTCCACCTCAGGGATAATGGTCCTTCCTTCCTCCCTCCTTCTTTCCTTCCTTTCTTCCTTCTTTTCTTTTTGTTCTTCTTCCTTTCTTTTCTTCTTTCCTTCCTTCCAAAGTTAAAAGACCAAGAGTTGATGAGCTAAGAGATACACAATCAGGCCAATACCCAGACAAACCAGTACACCAAACATCAATTGAACAACAAGCAATTCCGGGAAAGCCAGTTGGCTAAATTTCCCATCCAGCAATCAACTTTCCCTGAATTCACCTAAACTGCTGAGATATAGCTGAGGATGGAAAAAAGAGACATACAAAGGCAACAGGGCCCTTGGAGAATGGAAGGCATCAACCATTGCTTAGAGAGTTGCTTAAAGACAGTACCTATAGGTGAGAGAGAAGTGCAGGGAGGGAGGTTGGGTTTCTTCAACAGACCCAAAGGGAAATGGGTGTTGGAGGCTTTAAAAAGGAAGGACTGTAGGGAAGCCTGGGTGCCTCTGTCATTTAAGCAGCTACCTTCACCTCAGGTCATGACCCCAGAGTCCTGGGATAGAGTCCCATATCAGGCTCCTTGCTCAGCAGGGAGCCTACCTCTCCCTCTCCCTGCTTGCGTGTGTGCATGCGGGCTCTCTCTCTGACAAATAAATAAATAAAATTGTTAAGGAAGATAGGAAGGACTGTAAAGGGAAGAAGAAAACCTCAAGCAAGACCAGGAGAACTGGACACATTCCCTCAGAACACATACAAACATGGTGGGAAGACCAGCGCAAATAATTTAGACATATCCCACGCATGGAATAGGTGGCAGGCACCAACACCAGATGGATTTTTTTCCCCTGAACGAGTAGAGCATAGGGTCACAACCTCTACATGGGGGATTTTCTCTACCTGAGTTTAAATTCATATTTCTTCAATTCTACACAAGTGTTGGAAAGTGACCTAACATCCTAACACCCATAAACTATGGAGATTTTCTTCTTTTTCCTAATTTCCATGTTTCCTCCTTCACCAAATAACCCTAAGTCTGTTATCTGACCCCCATCAATGGAGACATTGATGAAGCCTAGTGGTTTAAAGTGTGCGTTCAATGGAGTTCCTGGCTGACTCAGTTGGTGAAGTATCTCACTCTTGGTTTCAACTCAGGTCATGATCTCAGGGTCCTGAGATCAAGCCCTGTGTTGGACTCCACACTCAGCAGTGTATCTCCATCTAAACCTCCTCCCACCTGCTCACACTCTCCATACAAAATATATCTTTAAAAAAATAAGTGTGGATTCAAGAGACAACTTATATGTGCTCTTGGTCAAGTCATGTCAACCTTCTCTGCTTTAATTTCCTCATCTATATAACAGGAAGAAGATATTAGAGCACCAACTTCATAGAATGGTTGCGAGAGCATTCAATAAATTACTAGCTAAATTCCTTAGAACAGGAGCACCTGGGTGGTTCAGTTTGGTAAGCATCCCACCCTTGGTTTCATCTCAGGCCATGATCTCATGGTTGGGAGATGGAGCCCCACACTGGGCTCTGTGCTGGGTGTGGTGTCTGCCTGGGGTTCTCTCCCTCCTTCCCCTCCTCCCACCCCACCCACACTCTCTCCCTCTCTCTCTCTCTCTAAAGTGGTTAAGTAAATAAAATCTGAAGTTCTTAGAACAGTCATTGGCTCATATTAAGTGATCAACAAATGACAGCAATCATTACTACAACCAGTAGTAGTGATGGGGGTGGGGTGGTACTACTACTGCTGCTGCTGCTGCTACTACTACTACTACTACTACTATCATTACCATTGTCATTCACAAAGTCAGATAAAACTACTACTACTACTACTATCATTACCATTGTCATTCACAAAGTCAGAGGAAACTACTACTACTACTACTACTATCATTACCATTGTCATTCACCAAAGTCAGATAAAACTACCCGGACTAAGACAAATAAGTGTAAAAATAGGGAAGAGGAGAATGTCAGGTTTTAACTTCTTCCTATTCTGGAAGGAAAAAGCAAGTAACCTAGGGAGGCATCACATGTTTCCATTTGGAACAGAACAAGATCACAAGAAACCTAGGCTGGACAATATCACTGGGTATATCTGAGGTAGGCATTGGAACAGACAGCAAACTTTCAGCCTCTTCATGCAGAAAGCCTTCATTGAATGAATGAGTGGTCATGAGCCAATTCAGAGAATCCTGGTGGGCAAAAGCTGAACCACCCATTCAAGTGATTCCAGAAAAACACCCAGGGATGTGTTAGGAGGTAATTCTTCCAAAAGTAGCAGCAGAATTACCTAGGTCTGCCTCTCCACCTAGGTATGCTCCAGTTGACCTGAGGCTTAGCCTTTTAATGCCATCATGGAGAACAACAAATCTAGTTGTTCTCCTGTAACAGTGTTTCTTCCCTGCTCTGCTCACATTTTTGGACTGTTCCTCAAGGGAGAAGAGAATTCCTGCCCCTCCATACCCATCTACTATCTGTGTATCACCCAATCCCGGAAACACAAAAATAGCTCAGCTGATCTTCACCTGGCCAAGTGTAGCTGCAGGTCACTATACTGAAAGGCAAACGTGCTTTCTTCTGCTTTGTGCAATAGATGCCAGCGGACTGCTCCTGGCAGTGCTTTCTCTCCCATGTTCTCCTCCTTTGTCTGCAAGATGGAAAAGGGGTCTTACTTGTCAGAGTAGGCCGAATGATACTCCAGCCTCAATGGAGAGAGGCACAGACATTCCCTATTCCTTTTCTTTCCTTCCTGGGCCTCCATATGGCCAGCTCCCAGGCAGAAGTCAAAGCCAGCCTCCAAGCCCTGTCCCAGCTCTGTCCACACCCAGTGGGTAAGTCTACTCTACCATCCCATCCGGGCCCTACTCTATGACCCACACCTCCTCCCCTGCCCACCTCTAGCCCTCCCAACTGTCCTTTCACTCTTGTTCACAGTACATAGAAACACTTTGTTCAGACCTCCCATGGGAAAGCAGAGATGAGTGAGAGCATCTAGTTACTCAGAAAACTTTACATCTGAGGGCTGATGGGATGATGAAATGAGACTAACTACATAAGATGTGGAGACACTCAATAAGTGGTGCCCATTTCCCCTCCACAGGACTTAGCACAAGTGTCATCCTAGGAAATATTGATCCCATTATGTGCTGCATGTCTGTCACCCCTGCCAGATTTTGAGCTTGATGACAGCAGGAAGCATCTCTGTCTGTTTGTCATTGTTCCCGAGTCCATGCCAGCATAGTGCTCAAAAAACTGCAGAGCTTGAACAAATGACTAAAATGAAGACATTAGGTCCTACGCCCAGGAACTGTGGCAGCAGTAGAAGAGATCACACACAGGGGAGGGTATTGTATGGCACTGAATGCCATGAAAAAAAGAAAAATGGTTATTGCCATCATCTGTGAGATGCAGAGGGGATCTCAGACCACTGGGTGGGAACAGGGGTGAGAAAGAGAACAGGACTGGGGCAAAGATGTCAGGAGGAACTGTGAGGAGGTGGCCTGAGGGAGTGGAAGGAGGAATGACAGAGAAAGTGGCACCATGGCTTTTGTATAAAATATCCAGGCCCTAGGCAGGGACTGAGCATCAATCCCTCTGTGCCAACCAGGAAGCTGATGTATGTGTGCATCTTTCCCTCCTGAACACTGGCCTTTCTCAGAAGAATTGTTTGAGGCATTCATTCATTCATTCCATAAATAGGTATTGGTTTCCCACTGAGTGCACTTTACTTACTAATTTCACTTCAAAGTGCAGTGAATATAGCAATGAATAAAAGAGACCCAAGTTCCTGTTCTGTGGAACTTAAATGCCAGTGGAGATAGACAAATAATAAGTAAATAAGCCCCTCCAGATATCATGTTCAGGGTAAGTGGCATCAAATAAAATAAAAGGACAGAAAGCTATAGGGAATGGCAGGGACTGGGGCTACGTTATTGAGAGAGGTCAGAAAAAGACCTCTCTCTGACAGATATGAGCTGTGAGTAAATATGAGAGAACAACACTCTGAGTAGATGAAACAGTAGGTGTAAAGGCTCCTGAGTGGGAGTACAGTTGACTAAGTTGGATGGGGTAGAGTGAGCAAGGCAGAAGCAGGAGGTGAGATCAGAGAGGTGATGGGGCACCTGATCATGTGGGGCCTCATCCTCCATGACAAGAGTAGTACGATGAGTGTGATTAACTGACAGTCTTTACCAGATCACTGTAGCTGCCTTGTGGAGAATAGATGGAGGGCATGAGTGGCCAAAAGAGACCAATGAATCAAGGGGACTGCTGTTGTGCAGGTGGAGGGTGATGGGGTCTGGCAACAGTGTGTGATGCAAGAGGTGGGAAGACCCTGAAATGAAGCCTTTTTCTACCTGCGAGAGCACTCAATTTGTGTCAGAAATCAGAGGTGGAACTAAAGGGGACATTGAACCTTAGCTGGTCTAAGCACCCTCATCTGAGGTCACATGGGCAGACACTGGACAGAACCTGGCATGAAGCTCCACTTCAACAGCCTTCCACCTTGTGGCTCCTGTTTGGTCCCTGTCACCATCCCTTCTATTTCTGTGGCTTTCGAGAGACAGATCCACCAAGAGCTACTGCACTTTAGAGGCTCAGAGTAAAATTAAGAACAACTTGCTTTTCGTTTATCATTTCTGCATTATACACCACCTACTTCCCAAAAGGATTTGAGACAGTTTACAGGAACAATCATCTTAAACCATCTGCTCAGCCACTGAAAAACATGTTTTTGGAGACTCCTTAAGGGCACGAGGAAATGTTTAAAACATAATGTTAAGTGAAAAAGCAAGGACATGACACTTTGGTCCCTATCATACTATTACATAATAGAAAGTCAGAGAGAGAGAAGAGAGGGAGAGAATGAGGAAGAGGAAGGGAGGGGAAAGGGAGGGAACGGAAATGGAGAGGAGAGGGAAAAATAAATTGGAAAGAATCATTAACGGTTGTTATTTCCCTTCTTAAAATGGCCTGGACAGACTTCATATCGTTAATAACATGGTAACCTGAGATGTTGCAACTAAGATGATTCTGAAAGATAGTAACATCTTTTTAATGTTAATAGTTATGCATTTATAGATCAACTGTGTATTTCCAAAATATAGCTGACACATCCAAACCACATGTCGGCTCAATCTCATTGCTAGTGCAATTGAGGAATTTTATTACATTTTAACTTTATTCCAAATCAATCAATAAAAATAATTTGCTCTGAGCTAATAAAAGTAGTTGGCATGGGCATCTGGGTGGCTCAGTTGGTTGGGCAGCTGCCTTCAGCTGAGTCATGGTCCTGGGGTTCTGGGATCGAGTCCTGCATCATGACACCCAGCTTCGCAGGGAGTCTGCTTCTCCCTCTAACCTTCTCCCCTCTCATGCTCTCTCTCACTGTCTCTCTCTCAATAAATAAATAAATAAAATATTTATCTCTCTCAAATAAATAAATCAAATCTTAAATTTTAAAAAAGTAGTTGGCACTTTAAACATTTGACTTGGAAATTTTTTTGACCAGACTGACAGGTTCATGAGGTACTCTTTCCACCTCCAGGTTCCTGCAGAACACATTCTGCTAATGGTTCTGGCAGTTCACTCTGCAAGTCCTATTTTCTTCCACCTCCAAGAGCAATGTTCTCTGTGCCCTTCCTGCCTCCATTTACACTCCCCTTGAGGTGCTCTGACCTCCAGCTGATGCCTGGTTCCAAAGCCCTTGCTACCTTTTTTACATTTAGGTGACCTCCGCACCCTACGTCCAGGTACCGATTTCTCTCTCAGTTAGATACTGATGCTCGAAGCTTAAATCGACAACCATTTCACTATCTCTCCTGATCCTGTGGATTGACTAGGTTTGAGTAATTCTTACGCTCTATATGGTGTCGGCTGGGAATGCAGTTATCTTTGGGGCACAACTCAGATGGAACATCCACAATGCTTTACTCACCTGGCCAGCAGCTGGGGTCAGGTGGATGCTCGGATGGGACCATCAAGTGGAGTGCCTCACGTCTCATCCCTGTATGTTCTCCATGCAGCCTCAGCTTCTCACAGCATGGCATCTGGAATCTGAGAGGCGCAAAGCGGAAACTGCTCAGAAATCCCAGGACATCATTTCCGGTGCCTTCCAGTGGCTAAACCCAGTCATGGAACAGTACAGATTCAAGGGACACAAGTTCTGCCCCTTGGTGTGAGGAGTGTCATATACACAGGGAGAGGGGAGGGATGGCTGGGGCCAGCTTAGAAGATGGGCTGTCACACTGCCTCTGCCCATAGCGAGCATCCTTCACAGCCGGGATGAGCTATGCAGACCGCTGCTTCTCAAACGTCAGAGTACCCATGATCCCCCGGAGCTTGTGTGGCAATACAGCCCCAACTCAGTGGATCTAAGTGGGTCCTAGGAAGCCACGTTTTACAATTTTCAGGCGATGGCAGATGCTGCTGGTTCACACTCGGAGTAACAAGGATGCTGTTTGTATACTGGAGGTAGCCGAGGGTTAAAGACCTGAGGTCAAAGTCCATCGCTACCTTTTTCACTGTGGCTCTTTGAGTATCCTCTAGCCTGTTTCCCCACCTGTTTAAATGGAATACTGAAAGAACTGCAAGAACCAATAAGAAGAAGGACGATATGGTACCACTGACTCTCTTGGTAGCTGTGTGTCAGGGGCACTTTACTTCTTCCCCTTTCTCACCTGTAGTTTCTTCGCCTAAAATTAAAGTGGGAACGGGAATGACAGTACATACCACATAGCATGGTGATGAATCTTCAGGAAAACCTGGAATGAACATACGGTGAATATGTGAGAAGATATGGGATATATCCTTGCTCCCCTTTTTGCCTTTCCTCCTTCTCAACCCCATCATATATCCCAGCAGGTCAGCGTTTGTTATGATTTGGGAGGCAGACAGGGTGGAAGGATGCAAGGGCCGAGTTTTAGAGGTAAGGGAAGTTGGAATCTAATCCATGGTCTGTATCTAACCATGACCTACTCCATGGAAAGGGGGAGTTTGCTTCTCCTTCTCCCCCTAGTGGACTGAAACCAAGAATCATAAGCAAGAATCCTATTTGTCCTGGATGCCTGGCAAAGAGCTCAGCTCCATCCTTTGTGGGATCACTGGCTGCTGTGATTAATGATCCCTGCTGGGAAATTTAGCTGTGCCATTATCACAGTGAGAAGGGCCACCAAGTCCCAGAAAGCTCCTGAGCAAGTTCCACGTGGGCTGTGCCCCCATGGGGACCCTAGAAACATTCCTGGAAATCGGAGGCTCCGGACCACCGAGGACAATTCAAGTCTGATTGGTCATGTAGTCAGACCCTCTTGTAGTCACTGACATCCTGTATAGAAAACAAAATGGCTCTCACGACTTGATGTCAGGATGGGAACCCAAACTATCTGAACTGGGAATAAGGTCACAAATGACAAGGCAAGAAACAATGCTTAATGTTCATTTTGCACTTCACACTATGTCCTGAGATAACGTATACACGTGTATTATCTCATCTTTACAGCAACTCTAGGAAGAAGACAGCATAATAACCCCCATTGTCCATATAAGGAAACCGAGGACACAGAAATGAGGTGATCTTCTCAAGGTCGTACAGTGACGTGGCAGGGCGTGCACTTGAAATCACATCTGCCTGATGACAAAAAATGCTGCACTCTCTTTTGAGGGCTGGAGACAGGTAGAATCTCACAGACAAAAATAAGGTTTCTCTCCTGGTTGAGTGACTAAGATGTTGGTCCCTTGTTCCAACACACATATATACCCCTTGGGAAGAGAGAACAGTCATAATAAAGCAGGACTTTAGGAAGCTAACTCCTGAGTTCTATTGACCAAAGCAGAATTGGGAGAATCTATTGCTCTTACTCCATCTGATCTGAATACACTGCTCTGTGCATATGGGACCTGGCACCATATACCTGGGTGACCAGCGTTTCCAGGCTGCATACTCTTGGCATCTGTGTTGGGCACTGTATTACGTCATTTTCCCTCCCATGCAGGCCTCTTCTTCCCCAGTGGGCTGTGCCTTTCATAAGGACTCAGACCTTATCATGTCCTGCTTTAAACCCTCTGCACTGGCTGCTGTGATCCCTCAGAGAAGATCCTCCTCCTCTGGAGTCACTCTGTCTCTACTGGCTCCTCCTCCAACCTCTCCTCTGGAATGCTCTGACAATGCAAATTAAACAAGGTCAGGCCAACTTAAAAATCCCTCAGGGACCCACTGTCTTTCGGCGCAGAGCATCCTAAGTCCTTCCTTAACTCATCCCCTACACTTCCCTCACCCACATCTGGCTCTCCAGCCACGCCCGGTTACCTGCAGCTTCACAGCGGGTTCTTACTCCCCAGCTTTTACTCATGTGCTTCACTACACCTGCAATGTCTTTTCCATACCTTATTCGCCTAACACTATGGCTTTCAGCAAATCACCTCACCTCTCTGAAACAGAAACGGATAGAAATGGGTTGTTCTGTCACTACAATACCCAGCGTTCTCCCATGGAGTTGCTTTAGTGCCCTTTTCAAAACAAAGTTGGGCGTATTTGTGGGGACAATTCCTGGGTTCTTTGTTGTGCTCAGTTCTATGTGTCTGTCCTTCTGCAAATACCACACACTCTTCCTTATTATAAGTACTACTAAGTTCCGAAACTCTGTAGACTGTGTTCCCACATTAGTATTATTTTCAAAATTGTTTACGAAACTACTCTTAATTCCTTTGTCTTTCCACATACATTTTAGAATATTTTTGTTTATCTCTACAAAAACAAAGAAAGCTGACAGGATTTTGATAGGAATGGCATTAAATCTATCAGTCCGAGGGGAACTGACATCTTTACAATGCTTCGTCTTCAAAATCATGAACATGGTGTCTCTCTCCATATAGTTACCAAGGCCTACTTGCTACAGGCTGAAGCCAAAGTCTGCATACCCTACCTGCAGTTGGAGGTGGCTGCTTCTCTCCACAGTGCATTGCCAGACTCCATGGTGCTGGAGGAAGTCAGCTCTTCCTTCTACCCCTTGGCCACTCAGGGATTCCCTTGGGATCAACTGCATGAACATCAATGGAAGTTATTACATTGGTTTTGATGACCACGTCTCCCTTCTGCTCATGTGACAACTTCACGTCCTAGAGAAGCACCTGTCCTACGCCTTAAGAGTCTCAGCATGAAATGGATGTCCAAATATCAGAGTCCATTGTGATGGAAAGCCTGAGATTAAGATTCAATAGGAAGTGTTGTCTTGACATCTGGTAACTTCAGAGGGCCTCAAATGGCCTCACTCCATGCTCCCTTCCCACCCTACTCCCACAGATCAGATCCTCTGGCCAACAAGCCCTCCTTCGCACAGGGACCAGGCAGTTTCTCCCCAAGTGGTAAGCTCCAGTTCCCTGACAGCCTGTGGAATGATCCAGCAAGCCAGTCATTCCCTCCTGCAGGAAGTAGGGCTCACCTTCACTCTCCTGTTACTACATAGTCTGCACCCACAGCCCTTGTCCATTCTGTCCCCAGGTGCAACATCCCCCATGGCCCTGCATGATGTGTGTGTCCTCTTTCCCTGGGCCATGAGGATAGGTTGGTAATAAATTACAGTGCATCTCAGCTGTGTAGCATCTGGACATCTCATAGCTTTAGGGTTGGAATCCCTCCCTTCGCCAATGAGTGAAGAAGAGAAGAATGAAATCTTTCTCACTTGTACCTTTGTCAAGGCACGATGATGAGGTTCATGGACTTGAAGTTATTTAGATAATAATCTATTTGGGGCTTGCAAGAATTCACCTGGAGCTAAAGGGTGGCCTTTATGTGAACGATGAAGAGGAAGGAAGGCCACAAAGGCAAGGGCTTGAATGGTCTCTTAAAGTTCAAACTCCAGACAGTGGGGGAATCCTCCAGTAATTACAGCAGGGAAGTAACATCACATTTTCATCTCAGTTCATCCTGACAGCAGTGTGCAGAATGGATTCAAGGGAGGCCAAGAGTGGAACCAGCAGGATCAGTAGAGAGTCTACTGCACCAGTCTGAGACAGGAGTGGGTGAATCAGAGCACTGACAATAGAAAGGCAGGGAAGGAATTACCATATTTGGCAGGCTGAAGATACAGCAGAATGGAAAATTAATAGAATGAGGTCCTTAAAGAAATCTGAATGGATCCTTTCCAAGGTGCAATGGAAAAATTCACCTGGAAGGGCAAAGGAAGATTTGAAGGGGCTTTTGAGAAATGAACAAGGAGGTTGACCGTGGACATTCCAGATAAAAACCGCTTAAAGGCTAATCAAGAGGAGCTATTTGCATAATTTAGGGTAGAACCATAAACTGCTGGGTTTTCTTTTAAAGAATAAGATCGAATTCATTCCCATTTCAAATGGTCTCTAAGGCAGAGTGGTTTGGAAAAAGAAAAAAAAGACAGAAAAAGAAAAAAAGCAAGTCAGAGAATACAGTACTCCTAACTAGGCACATATACATAAGGCCCGAGAGAAATCAGGTTACCCATAGAGTGCTTTTGCAGACAAAAGAAAAGCAAATGATTTTGAAAAAATAGAAAATAAAAAATAAGCTAACAGAAATGCGAACTTGCCCTTTTCTTTTTTTTCTTTACCTTATATTCATCTTGTACTTTCATGCTATTCACCTTGTTTCCCTTATAAGGAGTGTGTGATCATATAATTGATAAATTTGGAAGACTAAAACAAGTTGATGTGTTCCATGCATCAGATATACGTAGACACCTGACCCTTGTGAAAACCTTAAAGCATTACAAACATTATTGGAAGAATCCTTTGACCACAGCCTCCAAGCTCAGCAGTGTCAACTCTCCTAAAAGAGTCACCACTGTTGTGGCATCTGGGTGACTCAGTCTGTTAACCATCTGCCTTTGGCTCTGGTCATGATCAGATCACAGGTCAGGACCCCTGCTCGGTGGGGAACCTACTTCTCTCTCTCCCTCTGCTGCTACCCCTGCTTGTGTGCCCCCAATTTCTGTCAAAAAAAAAAAGAAAATTTAAAAAAAAAAAAAAAGAAGTCACCACTGTTTTCACTTTGGCGAATACTTCTGCAGTCATTAAATGACCTGTTTTTTGTTAAGTCATAAAAGAATGTTTATTAAGCTGAAAGCAAAACTGCAAATAGTTTACATTTTGAAAAAGAACATTTGGGGTTAAGGTAGACACACAGAGTGACTTGGGATCTTCAAAGCAAGGTCTCGTCTCTGGCTTGACAATCATCTATTTCTTTGAGAGTTCTTTGGCCGCCATTCCAACCTTCTTGGCAGGTGACAGTATATAAGGCATGTACATGGGTTAAGCATCAAAGATAGCATTTAGAAGAAGGTGCTCCGATCCATCCATTTCCAGTCCAGGTGGGTTAATAGGAGACACAGCTGTGGTGCGGGGCTTGACATGATTTTTTCAGGGTGTGGATCCCAGGGTAGCGTTCGGTCATGGTGGGCCTTGTTTCTTAGGCAGTTTTCCCCTTCCTCCTGAATCTGGGGGCTTCACGTCATGAGCAGAGAGTTTTGATGGTGAAAAAGCTGAATGAGATTCCGCTTCTAGAAACTGTATTAAAGTTTTGAAAAAGAATGATTGGCCACAGCTTGGTGATTTGGCTTTGCAGGTGTGTTGGGGGTGCTTTTGGATCCAGGCCCCCCAGTCACCGCCCTGGGCACACCCGCAGGCTCTTGACTGCACAGCTGCCACAGCTAGTCTTCTCAGATCTCCAGCGTGCTTACCATCAACCTCAACGCTTCCTGCCGTTTTGCATCATCTGCCTGGAAAGATCCCACGAAGAGTCTCCTTAGGAGGGTTTTGTTCACCATTCCTTCGGATTTACTTACTAAGGTCATCCGTTTCTTCTGTGTGTTCTCCAGTATTTCCTACTGGACCTCATTCTGTTTCTTAAACTCTTGCAATTGGTCTTCCTTCACCTCCAAGTCGGCATTTGTTTGATGCAATCGTCCCTGTAAGGACTTCACTTTTCTTTCTAGGGCGTCTGCCTTTTCCATCCATTCAGCGAGTTCCAGCTTGAGGTACACTAGTCTTTGATCATAGTGCCTTCCCTCTTCCTCGGAGGCAGCAAGCCGGAGCACAGTTTCCTCCTTCTGCTGGGTGACCACGTGTAATTGCTCCCGCAGCAACTTTACCTGGAGACTGGCTCCGTGGCTGGCCTTTTCCATGGCAGCGGAAAATAAAAAGAGCTTTCCCTGCAAGACTGTCACTTCCTCTCTTAGCTGAGCCACTTGGTCTTCTGAGGCCAAAGCTTTCTGGCGATGAGAATCTTGGGCTTCTGCAGCCAGGTGCCGCCCTCTCTCCAGCTCCAGTGTTAGGCACAATTCTCTCTCATGTAACTGGTGAACCTCCTTCTGGACAGCACAGGTTTCTGTTTCTTTCTGTCTCAGTGCCAACACGATGTCATCTCTCTCCTGTTGACACACAACTGCCTTCTCCTGCATTGACTGAAATGCATCCACAAGCAGTTCAATTCCCTGGTTGCGCCCTGTTCTTTCTCTCGCAGCAGTTGCTCCAACACAAGTGCCTTTTCTTTCATCGCAGCATGCTGGGATTCCTCCTCCCTCCGCATTGGGAAAGCAGCCAATTTTCCATGTCCTTTTCTCTAGATGTTTGCATGATCTTCGCGTTTTCCTCTTTCAGCTGACACACATCCATTTCAAAATCTGCTATTCTCTCCTTCAGATTGGTGACTGCCTGCCTCAGCAGTTCATTCTCACTCAGTTGGCCCCTGAGCTTCTCCTATAAAGAAAGCAGTTCCTCACTTTTTGCTGGGATTCGGAGCTCCTGAGCCTGAAGGAAGTTTTGTAGAATGGCCTGTTTCTCCTTCCGCTGCTCCATGTTGAATCCATGGGAATTCCATGGGAATCGCTGTGTTCCTGTGGTTTGCCTTCTCCTTCCCCTGTGGCAGCTCCTGAAGCAATCCGTCTCTGCTGATCTTCCTGGAGTGTTCCAATCATTCTATCTTTTCCTTGCACTGATTTTCTGAGCTCTTCTACCTCCTCTCGGAGCATCTGAGAAGACTCACTCACTAGGTCAGATTTCACGGCCTTTAGAGAGTCGGCTGCCTCTGCGGAGTCGCTGGAGGGCTGGAGGAAAATGACGTCAAGGTTCCCTAAAAGGAGGTCCTTGGCATTGCAAAGCTCCCTGATGCGGAGCTGAAGTTGTGCCAGTTCCTTCTCTAGCTGTTGTAAGTTTATTTCATGTCCTTGGTAAGTGTGGATCTGGTCAAGAGAGGTCATCTGCAGTTTCAAAACCTTCTCACTGTTGGTGAAAGCCCACGCCTGGAGTTGTTGCAGATCTCTCTGAAGCTGGGTTGACTCACGCTTCATATTTTGGACCGTGGTCAGCACCTGCTCTTTCCACTCCTCCATGATCTTCGCTCATTGTGTTAACGTGTCCCATTCCTGTAGAAGTTGCTGGAACTGATCGATATGAACTCCTCAAGCCTCATGACCAGTGCTGGGTGTTTGCAGGATCATCAATAAAGTCTGACATTTCTGACTTAACGCAACCATTTCCAGGTCTTTTTCTCGAATAATGTGTGACAAATTCTGAATTGTTTCTCTAAACACGTCCTGGCTGCTGCTTTCCATTCTAGTGGCCAGTTTTTGATTTTCCTCTTGCATCCTCTAGAGGTCTGCTTCTTTGGCAGCAAGTCGATTGGTCATTCTGTAATAGTCCCTTTTCAGATTGCTATTCTCCCTCGTCTTCTCATTTAGGAGCACCAAAAGCATACTCTTGCAATTGGTGCTGAAGCTGTTCCACGTGCCCGTTCTGGCAGTGAGAAGCCACAGATATGCTGCTAGAAAGACCCTGAATCTCCAAATCCTTTTACTGGATAATCTGAGTGAGTTTCCCAATCTCCTCTTCAGAGAGCCAGTCCATCTGCTCAGTCAGTGGCATGTTCTGTTCAGTGAGAAGCTTCATCTCCAGCCCCTGTTCTTTGATTCCTTGGACTAACCTTTGAATTTCGGCTTTAGATGGATCATGCTCTTCCCTTCCCTTCTCTCTGGGAAGAGGCTGGCTTGCTCCCACTTCCTCATCCTCACAGGGTTCTCTTGCAATCTGTGGGCTTTTGTCAGTCAACTGGGCTTTCATCTCTTCTAGCATGACTTGCAGATTCCAAATCGCCTCATCTTCCGCTGCAAGGGGCTGAGTGTGTTCAGGATTCATCTCCTCCTGCCGGTGTTGAAGATGGTCCACTTCCTCCTTCTGCTCCTGTAAGGACTGAAGCAGTGCTCTCTTCCCCTGCTGCTGGTTGTGAATGATTTTCTGTTGTTCTTTTATTTCCTCCTTGAGATCATCTTTTAACTCGTTGAGCTGAAAGACCTCACACTCTAGTTCTACAATCTCGTCGAGGATTTTAGGGTCAACCACAGGGACAGTGTGACTTTGTGGTGTTATGCGCTCTGGGTCTTCATCCACATGAGGATGTTCATCTGTCACAGATGGGAGACGCATGTCTTTGTCCTCCATGGATGGCTGTAAAGTGTCATTGCTTTTTAAGGTTTCGGTCGACTTACTGAATTCCTCTTGAAGCTCTGGACTTTCTCTAAGTTCTTTGAGGTACACGTCTTGCTCTCTGACGCATTCTGTCAATTGCTTCTGCTCCTCCAAAGCAAAGCACAGCAGTTCCTTTGTTTCTTGATGGTTGGCGTCCATCGGCTTGATCCTCTTTTGGAGGTGTAGTATCTCCAGGTCTTTCTCTTGACCTGGAGTTGAGTGAAATGTGCACGCTCTTCCAGTGACCATTCTTTGAGACTTCGCTCAGACTTCTTTGTCTCTTCCAACAGCTTTTTTTGGGCCCAACACAATTTTGCCACTAACCGTCTTTTCTCTCTCTTTAAAGCCCTCACAGCAATGTTGTTTTTCAGAGAATCCTCGTTGTTGCGCAGAATAGATTCCTCCAGCTGATGTCTTACATCTTGGAGCTCCCAAACCAACTTTTGCTTTTCTGCTCAGAGATCTGAAGCAATGTTGTTCAAACTGTTGTTCAGCCGCTGCATTTGTGTAAGTTGTTGCTTCAGCCTTCTGAGTTCAGTTTCCCTTTCCTGAATTAAGTCATCTTTCATGTTCCCCACAGAGTTGGTTTTGCAGGCCTTCCATTCGTTGTTGATGGTCTATTAGTTGTTTGCGGTGCCAGTCAGGGAGGTCTGCTAGCTTCTGACTGTCGGTTTTGCAACACCGCCACTTCCAGCTGATGTTCGTCCATCTCCCGCATCCGCCACTACTCTAGGTCCCTGATGTGGCTCTTCAGTTTCCACACTGTTTCCATGTGGATGTATTTGGTCCCTGGGTGGAACACTGGCACAACTTCTTCCAATGAGTCACTTCAGCCTCCAGTGTTTCGATCTCACGGAGGAGTCTATTGATCTGTGTCTGGGATGAGATGACATCAGCCAAACCCATAGCGTCCCCAGGGGAAGTACCTTCCCCCAGCACATGTCTGTTAATATCAGAGATGTCCCTGGTAAAGAGGTCTGGCTGCTGTCCATGGCCCCTAGGGAATGGCCTAGGACAGAGCCCAGCCCACCAGCCCAGGAGAACATCTGATGGTCATTCAACTGCCCTGGTCCACGGTGCAAAAGCGTACAGCCCAGTGGGACTACCCATCCAAGTGTCCCAGAACCCTGCCTGCGTGAGGCTAAGAATCAAAAGCCAACTGGCCTCTCCAGGCAACCCCTGCATGCACCTCCTCCTCGCCCCCCTCGCGTGTGCTCCTGTGCGCCTCGGCTGCTCAGGTAGCTCCAAACAGCCAAGGCCCTCTGGCCACTGGTCCAGGTCCCCACAGCTCATCCCCACGACTTCCTACCCGGGCCTGGGCCCCTTGCCCTCCTTCCCATGCTTTGGTGGCTGTCCTGGGTGGACCCCTACTGCATGCTCCCGCCTGACTGTGCCCAGATGCCTGCCCCCAGAGAATGCACCTGGCCCTCGACTTCCCCCTAAGTGGGATCACAGTACACAAAGTCCTGTGGAGTATGCTTTCCATCCTATAGTACCTTTTTCATTGAGGTGAAAAGTACATGGTCACACGCATCCATCCAGCTAGGAGAGAGGATCCTCGGTGCATTTCACAGAGGTCTACATCCGCGCAGAAAACGGCCCTCACAGAGACTTTGGGTATTTCCAGCCCGCAGAGGCTCCAGAGTGCCCTGTCCCTCCTTGCCCCGTCAGTTCTGCAGGGACAGCTTGGCTCATGACTTGGTTTGGCGGTTCACTAGCTGCCGCTGGCGCTGCGCCTCTTATCGCCTCCCGCAGCTGTGCACCTAGATCAGGCAGGCGGTTGCACAGGACTGTGGAGGCGCCTGGTCTGCGGGTCCTCCATCTGCTCAGAGTGGCCCAGGTGCGCGGCGGCAGAGGCCCGATTCCCCCCTGCCATGGTCTGGCTGGCGCTAGTCTATGGGATATGGTTAGGAACCATCCTGGCAGCTGCCCCACCAGAGCCCTGCTGCCCAGCGACCTTGCCAGGATGAAGACGCAATTCTGCTGCGTGAAGCAGCTGGCCAATCAGACCCTGGCCTGCGAATGTGCCCATCTGGGCCCTCCAGGATTGCACCCAGTGAAGCCGGGGCAGGAA
Organism: Taxidea taxus jeffersonii; assembly: GCA_003697995.1. Classification (NCBI taxonomy): domain Eukaryota; kingdom Metazoa; phylum Chordata; class Mammalia; order Carnivora; family Mustelidae; genus Taxidea; species Taxidea taxus. The sequence goes on along the minus strand of RCUC01001998.1, from coordinate 25,126 downwards.
CGGGAGGGATGGCTGCTCTCCTGCTGGCGTGCTCCCATCCTCTGCCGCCACCACGCACCAGGCACAGGGGTTCCTGGCCCGGGACTGCGCCACGCTACAGACGAGCCCAGCTCAGGCTCTGCCAGAGTCCCTGAGGAGCAGCTTGGTGGGTCGGCCTTTCGGGGATGCCCCCTGAGCGCCCTGTCCTGGCCCCACCCAGCATCAACCTGGGGGTACTGCACCTGAGCCTTCCCCTGCCCCCCACTCTGGGTTTGCCCTGGGTAAAAACTTGGGTCACGGATGTGCCTGAGGCCTGGTGGACACTGTGCTCTGGGGTAGGTGTTATCCACCTTTTGGGGGCACCCCGCCTCTGCAGATCCTCAGCCTCCAAGTGCCTGATGGCAGGAAAGAATTAAGGGGAGGTCAGAGCCCATAGGATCTGACTCCGGAGTTCCTGGCATCCATTGAGGGACTGTAGAGGTGCTGCTGCCTCCAAACCCAGGCCTCTGGGAGGAAAGAACTGTGGAAATGCTTTGGGCTGACTTTTAGGTTTTGTTGTTGTTGTTGTTGTTTTAAAGAGCTTTTTAAAAAGCTTTTCTCCCTTTGGGTTTGGAAGCAGATCCTCTCCAGGTTTCTTTGGTTTCTGCTTTAATTCCCGACAGGAAACATTATCCATTACAAAATGACAGCAGACACCAGGGTTTGTAGACCATCTGGCTTTGGTGGTTTTGAGAGCTCCTCGAGGTGATGGTCATGTGCCCAGTTATCTGGGGCACAGCTTTCAAGGTCCTTAGGGCTGTTGGCTATACTGGACCTACTGTTTACTCTGGATGAGATGCCAAAGTGTGAGTTTCCACAGCTTTTGCTTTTTTTGTTTTTCTCTGGGTCAAATGGGGAGTGTGGTTTGGCCAAAGCACATGTGACAGTTCTTTTGGTGTGTGTGTACCAAAACGCTTTTCCTTCCCTTCGCATTTTCTAAAACTTGCTATTGAGGGTTTGGGGTCCCTCCCCACCTTAACTTTTTGTTTAGTGGCTTTGTTGTATTGTTTAATTTGGTTGCTACCCCACCCTAAGATCTGGGTTTCCTGTTGATCCTGTTTCCAGAGTTGATGCCTGTCCCCTAAAGCCTAGCAGTGCCTACTTTGCTGTCATTTATAGGAAATGAGAGAAATAATGCCTAGTAGCAGGTAGGCAGGGGAGTAGTCAGAGTTTTGGAATGTACGTCACATTTGGTGGGGTGAGGTCTAGAGCCGATGACGAGAAAGAATTCTTGAGACCTCTTTGGTGCAAAATGGTGGTTTTATTAAAGCACAGGGACAGGATCTGTGGGCAGAAAGAGCTGCATCAGGGTTGTGGGGGGAACTGAAACACACTTGGGAGGTAGGGGAGGTTAAGGAAAAGGAAGGGTTTCAAAAGCACTTTCCTATGCCAAAGAGGACCTACAAGATACTAGAGACCTTGCCATTGTCAAGAGAGGTGGTTTTACCTTCTAGAAAGGAATTGACATGAAGATGGTTGAAAGTTTCCTGGAGGAAGCTCACACATATCCCACCAAGGGGATATGTGTGATATGGGATATGCGGGAGAGGGAGTACAGAGTGTCAACTTTTGCCTTGTCCTCAACTAGCCTTCTGCTCCCTCATCACATTTGGGGGCTAATGTATCAATGGAGAATCTGTAAATGAATTCTAAGATAATTCCTTCTGAGTCTTAGTAACATGTCTTGTGAAATCTATATTCAGTGAGGGTTAAGACACATTTGTCACATTGTCATTCTGGCCTGTTTGTACACTATATCAGGAAAGGGGTGTTTGCTCTTCTGGCACCAAGTTCTGAGGCTTTTATTTATTTTTATTTATTTGACAGTATGAGAACACAAGCAGTGGAAGAGGGAGATGGAGGCTCCCCACCGAGCAGGCAGCTTGACCTGGGCCCTCTCCCAGGACCCTGGGATCATGACCTGAGCCGCAGGCAGACACTGAACCGACTGAGCTACCCAGGTGACCCATTCTGAGCCTTTTCAAGCTCCTAAGGCAGTCAGGCTCTCTTTGGCCCCAGCTTCCTCTGCAGCAGCTTCTCCTCAACTTCCATTTTGGCCACAGGTGCCCTGCTTTTAGATTCCAGAGCAAGCCAAGGATTCCTACCTGTTCACCTCTCCCTGGACTTCTCTGGAGCTCCTCTCACCATACCAGCCCTGCAGCTGCCTCCTACTCATTCTTCAGCTCTCCGGGCAAAGGTGTCTGCGTCCAAAAGGCCTATGCTGATGCTGCTGATCTCCAACTGGAGAGACTGGAGGGACCCATCCTGGGGAACTTTCCTAAGTCCACACAGCAATGGTTTTCTAGGATGCTGTGGCCTATTTACTTGTTCTTGTTCTCCAGTAAACGAAATCCTCAAGAGAGCCCTTCTCATCTTTCTCCAGCATCCGCTGTGGTGCCCAGCATTGGGTAGAAACTCCATAAAGATTGTCAAGTCAAGGGTAAATCTAGTTCTGACTAAATCGCCCTGGCGGGGTGAGCCCGAGTATGAGAAAATGAAAACTGGATAGAGTCAATGGTGACTCTGGCCCTGAACTTTGACTCTGTCTCTTTATCGCTCCATGCCAGCAGAGGCTGAGGCAACTACAGAGCTATGAAGGGTGTGGCAGTTATGCTCCCAACATCCCAGCTCTCTTCCTGGGGGAAGCTCCTGAGGGATGTTCTGGAATACCGCCACTCCAAGTTGAGGTGGTCATCCATCTCCCTCACCCAATGCTGTTCTATCCCTGATGGTGTTCTTCAGTTTCCAGACTGCATTTGAGTCTGAGCTCATTGGTCCCTGGGATTAAGACTGGGACAAGTTCTTCCACTGTGTCACTTCCACCTTCCCTGTTAGGATCGCAATTGGAGAGTCTGTTGATTTTTGCTATACCCAGAGGACACCAGCAAAGTCCCGCACATCTCTGGGTGTGGCCCATGAAGGCAGTCTTACTGCCATCCACTCCCCCCAGGGCATGGCCTAGGCCAGAGCCCCAGCCACCAACCCAGAACATCCCTTCAGGTCATAAAACTGACCTAGTCCGCTGTGGAAAATCATCTAGCGCAGTCAGGACTACCCCGCCAAGTGTCCCAGTACTCCTGCCCTAGGGAGGCCTAGAATCAGAAGACAATAGGCAACTGTAGGCAATGTTCACCTGGGGCCCAGCCACTGCAGGCCAGGTGGCTAGGAAAGGCTGAGACCGGGGTCCTTCAGTAGGCCGGCTCTGGCCACTGGTCCTGGTCCCAGCAGGTCATCCCCACGACTTTCCACACCAGAGCTGGGCCTCTTCCACTTCTCCCCTGCTTGGTTGCTATCCCAGATGGGCCACAAGTGCGTACTCCCACCTGCCTGCCCTTGTGCCTGCCCACAGAAAACACACTGGCCTTCGACTTTCCCCCAAAGTGGTATCACACTACACAAACTCCCACTGCCTGTGCTTTCCACGCAACAGTATTTTTCCTCACTGAGGTGAAATGTGATGTGGAAACAAAGGCTCAAGAGCAATTTTTAAAAATGTTCTTACTACTTGTAGCCCATTGACAACTCTTTGAAACGGGCAAGGGACAGTCCTCCAGGGATTCAACTGCCTCATTGTTGACACCCCGCGAAAGGGAAAAGGCAATCCTCGCCCAAATGCCCCTCCGAGGATCCTGGAAGCCTACTTTAACATATAAAACTTATTTTGGAAATTCCTTTATCTCTAGCCTCCATGATACATGTTGGCAATCATCCCTCAAGCATAAGGCCCACTGATCTAGGCCTGATGGGTCTCATGACTAAGGCTTTATTAGACTGTAATCAATGACCTTTTGCCAACAACAGCTAGCCCCTCATGGCCCTGGAAACCTTCCTTCCAGAATTCCTTAGAGACGTACACTATCCCCAACCCCCTCAAACTTGAAAGTATATAATAGGCCACTCCTCATGACCCCATGACAGCAGCTCTTTTTGCCTATAGGTCCTGCCCCTGGTTTTTGTTTTTTTATTTTTTTAAAGATTTTATTTATTTGACACAGAGAGAGAGATCAAAAGTAGGCGGGGGGGGGAGCAGGCTCCCTGCTGAGCAGAGAACCTGATGTGGGGCTTGATCCCAGGACCCTGGGATCATGACCTGAGCTGAAGGCAGAGGCTTTAACCCACTGAGCCACCCAGGCACCCCTTTGCCCCTGGTTTTTAATAAAATCACCTTTCACAGCACCAGAGACAGCTCAAGAATTCTTTCTTAGTCGTGAGCTCTGGACACTATGATGGCAAAATCGAAAACTATACGGTGCAGGACCAGAAAATGTGCCTAAAGAAGATACAAACACACAGTTCAAAAGCAAGCAAGGAAACATGAAGAAAAAACTCTGCCCCAGAAAGGCTAATAGGGACTTTGATTAAAGAATATATCTTTATGTTCTAAAGGATTCCCAGCAACTGAAAAGAAAATGAAACTGCAACATTTCCAATGGACATTTACAACGAAATCCAGCAGGCCACTAAAAGGAAGGAAGGAAGTGTACTCCATCTCATTAGCACAAAGTTCTTTAAGAAGTTTTAAATTAACAGGTCTGGCAGTTACGCAGAATGTTTTCAATGATAACAGCCAGTGTTAGGGTGTACGGAAAGAGAACCCTCATCTACTCTCCTGAAAATGCAAATCGGTAAAGAGGGTCTCGAAGAACAGTTTGGCAGTAGCTATGAGAATTCACAAGGGACAATTCCTTGAGCCAGCAATTCCTGCACATACGCATGTGTACCTGTGCTTTCTACAGCACTGCTTAAGAGAACACCATAAAACACGCAGCTATCTAAAGGACAATCGGTACTGAATACATTAAGGAAAATGGAATTTCCACACCAAGGAGAACTAGAAAACCATTTGAAATGAGGAGGCAGACCTATATATGAGGACACGAAGACAGCCACGGGTCACTAGGATGCTGAAAGAGCAAGCTAGCTACCAAGCAGGACATATAAATGATTCACTTTATTGAAAGGACGCTTGAATCTATTCATTTTGAGAAATACAGATTCATCCACTCAACAGATATATACTGAACTACAACCTATGTATTCATTCAATGTGTATATATAGTCTCTCAACAAGAATTCATGGAACCCTTTACGTGCCAGGCACCGGATTATCTTTCTGTGTGTGTTTACTCATGTGGGATATTTATCTGCCTCCAGGTGTGCTGTTCATCCACAGGAGTAAACACTCTGAACGCTGCTTTTCTTGACAGGGGGAGAGATTATGGAGGGTGTTTACTTTCTACTTCATACATTCCTGCACTGATGGATCAAAAGTAATGCAAAGTGTTAGCTCTTTCATTATCGGTAATCACCCTGACCCAAGTATTCACCCAATATGCAGAAAATTAGGACAGCTACAGTGTGGAGAAAACAGCTAGACCAGGAAATGGTAAGGCCTGCACAGGTTCTACTTCTAATTTGTAGGAGGGAAACCAAGGATGGGGGAGATGTTCTTTTCTGGGGGAGTTTCTTCACTAGGAGCATGAGTATGGCACTGGGGATTCACAGAGGCCTGTCTGGTTGTCTGATGTTTCCTGTGTTATCTGTTTCCATCGACCACAAAGGCCATCCTCTCTAGGCTTGTCTCCTGACAGCAATTATTAAGAAGTCCCTTGAACTACTCTGCCAGAGACTGAAGACAATGGAACATTCTGGAAGAGGTTTCCCTAGGTTCAAAAGGCTTAGAGGTGAGCAGAGTGTTGCTGGCAACACTCATAATTAAAATGTGAGGGTGAAAACTAGAGCCGAGGGGCCAAGGAGGCGACAGAATCGGCAGGGGTGGTCAGGTGTAGATAGCGGGGAGCGGTGGGGGTGGGACTGAGGGTCTGATGCTGCCAGAATGGATTTTCCCAAGGAAAGCTGGAAACGGAGATTTTCAGGAAAAAAATCTATTTTTCCATCTTTTGCAAATCATTGAGAAACATTCTGTAAAGATTGAAGAACAGGGGCATATGCACATCTGTGTGTTTGTTTGTTTTTAAAGATTTTATCTATTTATTTGAGAGACAGAGATCACAAGTAGGCAGAGAGGCAGGTAGGGGGAGAGAGAGAGAGGAGGAAGCAGGCTCCCTGCTAAGCAGAGAGCCTGATGCAGGACTCGATCCCAGGACCCTGGGATCATGACCTGAGCTGAAGGCAGAAGCTTTAACCCACTGAGCCACCCAGGTGCCCCTGCACATCTGTTTTAAATTCCTTCGAGGTAAATGCGATGCAGTGTAAGCGAATCACAGAAGTATACGCCATGTGACATCATGGGCACACACAAGCAGGCTCAAATTCAGACATGCACAGACACACACACACACAGACACACACACACACACACACACCCTTCTTTTTAAAAGGAAAAGGGGGGAAAAAAAGCAAAGAGTTCTATAGCCCATAATGTAACACGTAGGTTAAGGGTACTTGCCAATTTGAAGTGGGTCCTCTGAATGTAATTCTATGATGCACTGTGATAAGAAAGGCTTCACTCTGTGGGAAGATGGGAAAGACAGGAATGAGGCAAGGAGCTCAGTTTCAGCAAAACTGCAAACACCCTCTCCAGAAACGGCAAACACATCCTGCTCCTGTTCAAAGCGAGGGCCGCTTGCTGCACAGGGCCTTCTGCTCCGTGACATCTGGCCCTCAGCACAAGCAGTCACACTTTGGCAGATTGGGGCTCAAGGGAGGTCAATAAGCAGGACACTCAGAACCAGATGTCCGTTCATAATTTCATCATGAAATACTGAACACTCAGAAATCGCTGAAGAGGTGTTGCCTGGGTGGCTCAGTCATTAATCGTCTGCCTTCGGCTCGGGTCATGCTCCCAGGGTCCTGGGATCAAGCCCTGCATCGGGCTCCCTGCTCAGCGGGAAGCCTGCTTCTCCCTCTCCCACTCCCCCTGCTTGTGTTTCCTCTCGCACTGTGTCTGTCAAATAAATAAATCTTAAAAAAAAAAAAATCACTTGAGCAAGGTCAGCTAGAATTTGCCCGATGTTCTAGTGTTTTCTAAGTCGTCTCTAGTTTCCTGCCTCTTATCCAACAAAATGTATAACCCAGTGCTTACTGCTCACAGTTATCTGGAAAATGGACTCCTATACAAACCTGAAGTCAGTAACATTTATGTGATGAATCCTCTCCTCCAGGATATGCAAAAAAAAAAAAATCAGACCTCAGAGACCTGAATCCTCTATCACAACAACCACACAAAAAGGCCAATGCCTTTTCCAGCCTAGAAGCCACCTCTGGGCTTAAGTGAGAGCCCACGTACTCTTTTTTTATCTGGGGTTCTACCAAGCTAGACCCTCCTCTGCAGATACATAGTCTCAGATGCTAGGTGGCAAAGAAAAAGCATATTTACTACAACAGAATCTTCTATTTGGAAATGGTGAAAACCCTGTTTTTATAGGATATAATAGAATAGCCTCATACCAGAAAACTATTTCCAGATGTTGAGAATTAGACGTCTTTGAAGGACACACTGAAAAAAGTTTTAGGTTAACTAAAAATGTTTTAAAATTGAATGGGGCACCTGGGTGGCTCAGTGGGTTAGGACTCTGCCTTCAACTTGGGTCCTGATCTCGGGGTCCTAGGATTGGGCTCACATTGGGGGGTCTCTGCTCAGTGGGGAGCCTGCTTCCCCCTCTCTTTCTGCCTGCCTCTCTGCCTACTTGTGATCTCTTTCCCTGTCAAATAAATAAATAAAATCTTAAAAGAAAATTAAGACTTGGCATTTTATTTAATGACTCATTTAGAAGGAGGGAATGGAGCACAGGTTAAAACCACCAGGAAACACTGACCTTGGGTTTGAGGCCAGGTGCCCTGGTGGAAATTCACTTCATGGCTTTAAGTCTGGGTTTCCCCATGGGAATTCACGAGTCTGCTCTCAGCACTGCATGAGATGATCCAAGTGAAGCATTTCGCATGGTGTTACAACAGCTCCCAGCAGAGATTCACAAACTCATCCTTGACAACTCTGCAAACTTCTTAAAACCTGGCCTCAGGGTGGCACCTGGAATATCTCACATATAGTAAATGCCCAAGTTTAGCCCTCCATGACATTCACTCGAACAATATTTACTACACATCCCCTCTGGGCCAGACACCTCTCTCTATGCCCTGGAGATGATGAGGGAGACAAAACACACAAAACAATTCAGATGATCAAACTACCATAGGTCATTTCCTTTCAAGGTTCAGACAAATGACACTCACGGAGAGAACAGTCACAACAGAGGGTGTACTGCATCTGGAAGGCTGCTCCACGGTTTGGAATGAGGATGATGGGGCCAGCAAGAAAGTTGGGAAGGGGTCCAAGAGAAGAGCCCCCTAAAATGAGGTCCCCAGCATACAGACCGGCCCCCTACTGGCCACTGCCTCTGAATCTACCTGGCTCTGTTTTTTGGTCCAAGCCACACTTACCTGATGCAGTGCAGCTTTCTCATGACCATCACTGGAAAGTGGACCTCAAAATATTTTCTTGGGAGAAGATCTTCATCCTGAGGAAAAATACACAGTAAGTTTTCTAATTCTATATTCCCTCATACATTTACTGACCAGCTTCATGTACCGAGTACTAAGCCCCAAACAGCAATGGGGTATTTCAAGGCCTAAATTAGGAATGATATGGTGAAAAAAATCACGTTTCAGGTGACTTTGGTCTCCGTGTGGAGAACAGATGGAGGATGAAAGTTAGGAGGTGCTCATAGCCGTCCAGAAAGAAGGTCCAGGGAGGAAGTCATGGGGAGCCGGAACTGGGGGAGCAGCCATTGAGATGGACATGGGGAGGCACTGCAAGGCCCTGGGGAAGTAGGACCTAACAGACTTTGCCAAAAAGCAGACTGAGACAGATTAGGGAGGGTCAGGAAACCAATGTGGAGGTGGGGCCAGCAGGTGGGGGATCAAATAGGATACAACAGCAAACATCACAAAGCACCTGCTACGGTGAGGGCAAGCACTGTCTTGTGCTATGTTTACTTTTTCCTGTGAGAGGTGAGTGTGGTGGGGGCGGGGGGAAGGGCAGGCACTGTGGAACGGGGAAATGGGGTTCAGATCCCAGTTCAGCCACTTGTCTGCTCTGAGGTGCTGGGAAGTCACTCAACTCCCTGGGCCAAGCTTCCCACATCTGCACAGTAGAGAAAGGGACGGCACCTCACGGGGCTGTGAGGATTCCTGTAGAAAGAAATACTCCAATGACACTCACAGCAGGACCTGCCAGACTAAGTAGCATGGGTGGGCCTTTATGATGTACTGACACAGGGACACAGATGTGGGGCCTGGCCTGGGCCGTACATTTATTTCTACTGTGGGTTGCAGTAAAGAAGTGTGAAAGCCACACACACAGACAAACGGAAACACACAAACACATACACTGCGTCAAAGAAACACATCTACACGGAGACACTGAGACCCACAGACGCAACGACACAGAGATACATATGCAAAGACACACAGATACACACATGGACGTATACACACCCCACAGAGACACAGAGACACACACTCATGGTCCTGTTCCCCCATCTGTGTCCCAGCCTGGGCACCCTCTGGCCATCCTAGCACATTCTTCTTTCCATGTCTGTCGTGTCCAGTCACTCAGCCCTGATGACTATTCTTGAACACATTCTCTCCTCAACCCCCAGCTGCACAAACACCCCTGTCGCCTGCAGCAGCTCCTCAGGACCCTACCGCCTAGCAAGAAAAAAGGTGCTCCATACCTACTGACTTGTTCGGGAGCCCCCCACCCCACCAACATGTATTCTTGGAACACCCGTGTCCATCTATTCCAGAAATACAGAACCAGTTTGCTCAAGGGGAAAAGACAAAGAAAAGACGGTTGTTGGCATCCGGAATCTGGTCGTGGTGTCGCTATTGCAGGCTGGGATGACACCCCCCCGTTTCTGACATGAGCAACTGCGCAGGGAACAGCACCATGTATGCAGTCACCAGTGATGGGAAGCAGAGACTGCGGCTTTGCCAGCACCAGGGTCAGCATGATGGAGGCAGAAATAACGAGGAAGTATTTCCTAATAGGAGGGGACCCTGAAGGGTAAGTGTCAGAACTGTAGGTCCAGCTGCCCCCCACCCTTGTGGAAAATCTCAAGGGGTCTGGTTCTCGAGAGAGGCAGGGAGAGAGAGGGAGACAGGAGGAAGAGAAAAAGACTGTTTCCTGGCATATCAGAAGACACAGGCTCAGCCATCCCAACCGTTCACACTCACGGCTGCCACGCGTGCCTGGCTGTGTGCAGAAGGCGGCGATGGACGAGCCAGATGAGGCTACTGGGAGGAAATGTTTAGGGCAGATGAGGAGGTAACTTCTGCTAGGATATCCCACAACATCCTTCCAGAATGTTACTCCAATGACAGGAAAGGTTAAGGAGAGTCTAAAATTCCAAGACAATGAGAATGACTGCAAGCAAATGAGAGAGAGCACACACTACTATACCGTGTGTTGGACTTCTTACCTTTTTATAAGGAGTTTTCCCTCAGGGTATCTGGGTGGCTCAGTCGAGTGAGCAGCCAACTCTTGATTTCGGTTCATGTCATGATCACAGGGTCGCGGGATCGAGTCATGTGTCGGGTTCAGCACTCGGTGGGGAGTCTGCTTCTGGATTCTCTGTCTCCTTTTGCCTCTGCCCCTCCTCGCTCATTCTCCTTCCTTCTCTCTCAAATAAATAAATATATCTTTAAAAAGAAAAAAAAAACGTTTTCCCAGGCATCAGATACTTTACCCTCAGAAGAATTCTGAATAAGGGGTCACTGTGGAGGGAAAGCTATCCAGAGGCACACCTGGAGCCTCTAAGGAACAGACATCATCTTTCTGGGCTTTGCAAAGGAGCAAAATGGCTGCTGCACGTGACACTTCCACTTTTGATTCTGGGATCCCTAACCCCATCTGACATCCTATTCGTCAGGAGCTGGCGTGTCACAGGGTATGGAGGATACCCAGGATGGGGCCTCGCTCCTGGAGAGCAGCCAGGGACAGCCGTGAGGAAGGACAACTCTCGGATTCAAAGGGGATCCTGCAGGGCTGACCGCAACACAGGCTGCCCAAGGTGACACCTATCCCCTGCATCTTGATCCTTGGGTTGTGTGGAAATATAAGTTGGGAGACACAGAGAAGCCAAGGTCCCTTAAAGGGGTTCACTACCCCATGACTCTTTATCTGTGACGGTACTGGCTTTCCTGGGCCCTGCTGCTGCCCACTGCCTGAAGGAGGGAGCCTTCAACTGTCCCCACAGTCTTGGGCCCGAGATCATACAGAACGAGCTCCCATGGTGGTGGAAGCAGAAAGCCTGGGACCCGTTGCTAAGTCTCGGCTGGTACAGCCGGGGGACCATCCTGGGTGGAAGGTGCATGAGACCATGAGACTGGCAGACAAAATTTTCTCCACACCATCTAGAAGCACAGATCTCTCAATTCAGGGATTAGCAAAACTTGCTGCAAATGACCAGAAAGTATTTTAGCCTTTGCAGGCCAGATGGCCTCTCCTTGAACTACTCAACTCTGCCCGTCATTCTGGTAAAGCAGGCATGGAGAAGATAAGTAAATGGGAGTGACTGTGTTGCAATAAAACTTTATTTACCAAGACAGGTGGGTAGGCGAAATTTGGCTCTTTTGGCCTAGGCTCCAAAGTACAAACAGGCATTCTTTTTTTTCAAGGAGACTAGAGTTTTTTAAGAACCCTTTGGACCAATCCAAAACACCTCCACTGAAAATGTCAGATTTATTCCCTGATCAACCCAACTCCATGACACGGAGGGCAAAACAAACCTCGGGACCAATTTGAAAGGGTGTGGGGCCGAGAGGAGGCATTTCTCCAGTGGCTTCTGCTCACACTGCACACGTTCTGCCCCTGAATTCTGCTCCAGCTCCTTCCACCACACCATGGTCACTGAGGTACAGATGCACCAACTGACGGACCGCAAAGACCCCCCCTGAGCAAGCACAAGGCTCTGTACAGAGAACAGGGAACTAACCTGGACTTGAGGGATCTGCAGTCTATTCGGTCCTGGTTCTGCCACTAGCTGGACCCGTCTTATTTCCTGTGAGAGTAGTTATACCTGTTCTCACTCGTTAACAGAGCAGGTGAGGGATCAAATCAGGAAACAGCTACAAAAGGCCTTTGTACATATCACTATCACCCAGCCTTGCACATCTCAACTGTCATGATGACAATATAATCTTCATGATTGTGAATATGGCAGACACAGGGGCTCTGGGGCTCATAATCCCACTGGCAGGGTCTTCCACACGTGCAGCAGAAACGTCTACAAGGGTTTTGATCAGGGGCCCTGTTGGTAACAGCAAAGGATGAGAAGCCAGGCACCCATCCTTCACCAGGGCCCCGGTGACATCAAGTATGTGGCTGATGGATGTGAGGGCGATCTGGCTGCGACATCTGTCACCCCATTGATCGCCAGGGTTGATTCGGCTGATCTGGCTGGCTAGGCGGGTGTCCCCTTCCTCCCTCACCGCTCCATGTGCGTCCCTCCTGAAGCTGCGCGCTCGGTCGAAGAGGACGACCTTCCCCGATAGAGGAGAGGACTGTTCTTCGGTTAAGGGTATACGAGTAGCTGCGCTCCCCTGCTAGAACCTCCAAACAAGCTCTCAAGTATGTGGCTGATGGTGGCAGCAGGCACAACCAGCTGGGGTCAGGGGCATGAGACAGGCAGTCACTGCATTCCCTCTGAATATATTTTTAACAGTTTGAACCAGGCGGGCGCCTTCACAAATGAAACAATTCAGTTAAGAAGAGGGCGAATGTTCATTTACCTTTCATCTCCAGAAGGTGGTCTCCATCCCAGTCGCAAGATTTAGAATTTGACAATGACATTCTGTCTTCTGTAGAAATGCCTTTATCAGCTGACGCCATGGACTCGAGCAAAATATCCTGAGAGAGAGAGACACAGAGACAAGCTATCGCTCAGTGAGGTCGGAAAGCATCCCTGCAGAGCCCACCCCAGGAGAAAAGCAAATGAGGATTCGGCTGCTCTTCTTTGGGGTCAGTGATTTTTCTGTGGACTCATGGGAGAAATCAGGACTTTCACATTCTCTTCTTTTGTTTTTTCTTTTTAACTTAAAGCTGCTGGAACCAAAGTAAGTATAATCTATTTAATGATTTAATGGTGGAAATAAAGATCTCGGAAATAAAATGTCTCTTGGGGCACCTAGGAGGCTCAGTCCATAAAGCATCTGCCTTTGGCTCAGGTCAGGATCTCAGGCTGCTGGGATCAAGCCCTGCATTGGGCTCCCTGCTTGGCTGACAGCCTGTTCTCCCTCTCCCTCTGGCCTTCCCACTCATGCTCTCCCTCTCCAATAAATAAATAAATAAAATCTTTAAAAATTAAAATAAAATGCCCCATGATTCTACAGAGGAAAGACAAGTATTTTACATCAAAACATCAGATCTTAATGTTCCTCTTCTATTCTTTTTTTTTTTTTTTTTTTTTTTTTTTTTTTTTTTTTTTTTTTTTTTTGTGGCCAGGTACAAATTACTTAGGACTCAGCTAAACCTCAAAATGTAAGATCATAATGAAATAGTACTTTGTGGTCAGAATATGAGGCAGATAAATGTCCAAACAAAATGAAATGAAATGAAATGAAATGAAATGAAATAAAGCCATATTTCTTACCATGTTCCCTTCATCTCCATCCTGTGTGGGTAAAAGCCTCTATGCTTATAAACTGACCTCACAGACCCTCTGCAGGAGAAGGAGGCATGAGTAAACATTGTTCAAAAAATGGACTTACTCAGCTCCAGGGTGGGGAGCTTGGGTAAAGGAGATGGCGAATAAGAGGCAGAAAGGAAGATAAAATCTGTGTTCTGCAGTCCTGTTGCTTAAAGCATAACTATCTTAAGAACAAAACTTGAGTAGCATTTAGAAATGGTACTGCAATGTGATATATGAGTTCTATGTCTATTTATTCTCCTAATAAATCATTTGAGCTTGTAGTTTACATGTTATCTTGCATTTTGTGCTTCTAGGAAATCATTTTTATTGTATGTTATAGAATATCATCCACAACAGACTGGATATTGAAACAAAAACCTTATAGATGCTCACCACACCCTATTTGGGAAGCACTCTGGACATGGCAGCCCATGAAGAGAAAGAAGGCAGGCAGGCTGCTGACATACTGCCTGGGGGCACCCAGGTGCCTGCCTCTGGTTAGAAAAGCTGCCTCAGGAGCCCTGGACGGAGGCCTCAGGCCTCTTAGAGAGGCCTGGCCCCATCTTCCTAAAGCCTGGGTTCACCCTCAGCTCAAAGTAGGGTCCATATCCTTTATTGTCAGGGACAATACCACTTTAAACTTTCTTTGCATTTCTTACACAATCTACCCACAGGCTCCATCTTTATGACTAGGATTCCCTGCATGCCCAAGGACTTGGGGTCATTTGGCTAATTTCTCAATCCGATGGAGATCGAGTCATCTTCCCATCTCAAATCCTTTCACTGCCTTGATAGAAAGGACTTGCAGAGCCTAACAGTGTTACTATCACTTAATAAGGCCAAAAAGGTGATTCCTTACTTGGACAGTTCACTGTAAAAGATACTAGAAATGGTTCTTAAACATATTAAAATGATCCTAATTTCAGCCCCCAAATAAGAGGAATATAATAAAATTAATTTATTGTAAGATACCATTTTTCACATACCAGATGAACCACAATGAAAAGGTTCCTGTGTTGGTGAGGATGTTGGGAAATGAACACTTTCATACACCACTGGAGAGAATGAACACTAGAACTCTCTCTTTTGAAGAATGAACCCCCCAAAACCTCAGGACTCTGGGCTGATGAGGGGACATTGGGAGGGAGGGAGTCACTTGCATCTGTCAATTCTGGGGGCCTTCCACTCCTTAGAGAATCTTACAAAATGCTGGATGGAAGGGTCATGCCAGTAGCTAAGGGTTACTGCAGACCTAGAAGGGAAGAAAGGAGGCAGGTGAGGCGAGGTCAGTAGGTTCTGGCCCAGTTCTCAGGAACCAGGTCAAGGAGGACAATCAGCTACCTCCAACGGTCAACAGAGGCACATGATTGTGTTCGATTACAAATCTCAGCAGACTCCGCCATCCGTCTTAGTGCTCACATACATGGCCCCTCATTGTCCCACCCTTCCCTGGTGGCCATTTCTTCTCTCTCTTTGCTCAGGTGCCTAACTCCCTTCCCAGGACTCTACAGAGCATAGAACCTCACCTCGACCTGCACCATTTATTCCCTCAGCAAACTCATTGGCAAAAGCCAGTCAGACAACTCTGCTCAAACACAAGTTCTGTGTCCATAGGAAAGGAGATCCAAGATTGTTTCCTGAAACTCACTTGAATGACTACCTAAGCCTTTCTCCCGGCTCAGTCCTTCCACATCCCTTAGGCAGGTCATAGTGGGAAAACCAGGAACCAATAAACACAATAGCTATGACCTAGAAAATGGCACAGTAGCCTGAACTCTGGTCTACACAACCTGGAAAATGCTATAGTAGCATAACCTCTCCCCGGTCTACGCTACAAGGAACCAAAGTTTTAGTGTTCTAAACCGGGATCTGAAGTGCAGTGAAGGTCTTTTGCCAATGTAAGGAACCAGCCTTAGGAAAACAAGAAGTAGCAGAAGGAGCCTGGATCCCTAAGGCCATGTGAAGCCATTTTGGCTCTTGCCCTTCAATGGGTATCTTGGGAATTAATAAACATCCTTACCATTTAAACCAAATGGGGGACACCTGGGTGGCTCCGTTGTTAAGCGGATGCCTTTGGCTCAGGTCATGATCCCAGAATCATGGGATCAAGCCTGACATCGGGCTCCCTGCTCGGCAGGAAGCCTGCTTCTCCCTTTCCCACTCCCCCTGCTTGTGCTCCCTCTCTGGAGGTGTCTCTCTCTGTCAAATAAATAAATACAATCTTAAATTTTTTTTTTTTTTTTTTTTAGGGACGCCTGGGTGGCTCAGTTGGTTAAGCGGCTGCCTTCGGCTCAGGTCATGATCCCAGCGTCCTGGGATCGAGTCCCGCATCAGGCTCCTTGCTTGGCAGGGAGCTTGCTTCTCTCTCTGCCTCTGCCTGCCTCTGTCTGCCTGTGCGCTCTCTCTCTCTCTCTCTCTCACTAATAAATAAATAAAATCTTAGAAAAAAAAAATTTTTTTAAACCAAATGGAGTTACCAGCTGGCTCTTGGTTTTGGCTCAGGTCACAACCTCAGGGTCCTGGCATCCAGCCCAGCATCAGACTTCGTCTTGAGTGGGGAGTCTGCTTCAGGATTCTCTCTCTATCTCTCCATGAATATCTGTTTAATTGGCACATATATAAACTCACTAACTTGTTTGACAGGTGAATTGTGTATTATAATATTTTTTATAAAGCTGTTATAAGTGAAAACCCAACCCTCCAAAAATTTTTTGTAGAAGCTAATTCAATTTTCAACATATTCTCACATTTACCAAAGGCAAAAGACTATATTTTCAAACACCAATTGTATTAGAATTCAAAGGAACTTAAGATGACAGTCTTCCACTTAAGGTGTATTGTTTAGCAATGTCTAACACAGCAAATATTTCATTCTTAACTACATGGTCAATAAAAAAAACAAAACAAAACAAAACACAATCAATATATTGCTCAGTAAGTATACTCCTGGGCACTTATTCTAAAGTAAGAAAAACATATGTTCACACAAAAACCTTTACCTATGTGTTTCTAGCAGATTGATCTGATCATAGCCCAAAACTGAAAACAATTCCAATACCCTTCAATGGGTGGATATTACAGCTGCAGTACATCCACGGCTTGGAATACCACTTAAGAGTAAAAAGGGATTAACTACCAATACACACAATTTGAATGCACCTTAAATAAATTATGATTAAGTGAAAAAAAATCCACTGGATTGTGTCAGTGTCAGTGTCAATTTTCTGGATTACTGTTTCCTACAGTCATTCAAGACGTTATCACTGGGAAAAACAGGATAAAGGTTATAGGAGATGTGCGATGTCTCTGGTATTTCTTGAGACTGCATATAAATCTACAAGTATTTCAAGATAAAGTTTTTTTAAAGTTAAAAAATTTCAACATAGTATATTTGCACTGCTACCTCCACAGAATACCAATAGCTCACATATTCTGAGGCTGCATCACGTTTTAAGTCTTGCAATATATGACTCTTTTTTATGGGGTATAAACCTTCTGCACAGCAGACCAAAGAAAAGTGATTTCAATTGATCATTAACTACTGATTCTTAAACACCAGGGAACAAACACAGGAAAGAAATTCAGCACCGAAAACTTCTACATCAAGCTGCAAAAAACAATCTCTAGAGGTGGATTTTAAGTTTTAACCAAAAAACCCTGGAACAATCTCTTCAATCAGAAAGGTATGGTACAGATGAAGCCATGCCTTCGAGATTGTAGGACACACAAAAAGGCGTGCCCTTCATTATTAATTCCAAGTTTACCAAGTCAGTTCAAATCACCAACCTAGGTTCTTAGCACCTGGACACCTTCAACTCCCATCTGATAGGATACCTGGTTAGTGGAAAGAATGATCACAATAAACTGCTTATACTTCAGTCTTTTGGGAGCCTGATTTCATCTTCATCTCTCAACTCCACATAAAGCATGCAAAGCTATCCTCTTTCCATCTGGTGACCTACTGATGGCACCCAGCAAGTCTTCAAATGCAATGGACAGCTGCCAGAAAGAGGAGGGCTGAGAGCAAAGGTTTCCAAAAGCCTTCCTTTCCATTTCAAAGTAAAAAGCAACAGTAAAGGAGCCATATGAAAACTTATAAAAGAAAGAAAAACAAGATGGGCACATACTGTGGTCCTTTTGCACCCTGAAATTACAGGTAACAAGACAAAGGACAGAAAACATGAGAAGAGACTACAAAGGCACCAAAAGAAAGGAACACCAGAGTTCAAATTATAACTCAGGGAACAATGTCCAGAAGACTAAACCTTCTTAACATCCCAATAC
Source organism: Taxidea taxus jeffersonii (assembly GCA_003697995.1). NCBI lineage: Eukaryota > Metazoa > Chordata > Mammalia > Carnivora > Mustelidae > Taxidea > Taxidea taxus. The sequence goes on along the minus strand of RCUC01001998.1, from coordinate 7,172 downwards.
AGTTAACAAACAGAGAAGGATTTCAACCAGCTAACAAACATACAAAAAGAAGTTTACACTTCTGGATAAGGGAAATGTACAGTAAACAAATGAAATACAATTTACCACCCTCCCATTTTCCACTCTCTTTTCTAGACCTGAAACCTGATAACCCCAACTGTTGGTATTCTACAAGAAAACTGGAATTCTGCTGTTTATGCAAGCTAGATCAACATGATTGTATCTCACACAATGCTAAGTCAAAACAACAACAACAACAACAAAAACCAAGGTGCAAAAAGATACATAAAGTACACCATTTAGACATATTTCCCAAACTAAGAAAAAATGTTTATACTGATGATGAATTCATACAAAAATGTACAAAAAAACAGAGAAATATGCAAAGGAATGATATAGATCTCCTTCATTAACCATGGTTCAGAAAGGCACTGAGGGAGAAAAAGTCAGAAGACGTGCTCACTATTTCAATTCTTGCAAAATGTTCAGTGTTTGAGTATTTTAATCAAAACTATCCAAATCAAATGTAGAAAAAAATATTAACATTTCTTAAATTTAGGGGATGAGTATTACTTTGTTTTTCTATTAGTTTAAAAGATTGTTTTTTCAAAGTTTTTAAAAACCTTTGAAAGTACATTAAGTCAAATGAAAGAAGGAGATGCAAATTCTACCAAGAATCAAGAAGAGACATCATTACAAGTCTTATAGATATTAAAAGGATAAGGGAAACTTACAATTTGTGTATGTGACAGCTTAGACGAGATGTCTCAAAGAATTTTTCCAATTACCAAAGGTTACATAAGAATAGGTGATGTAGGGGCACCTGGGTGGCTCAGTGGGTTAAAGCCTCTGCCTTTGGCTCAGGTTATGATCCCAGAGTTCTGGGATGGAGCCCCACATGGGGCTCTCTGCTCAGCAGGGAGCCTGCTCCCCCACCTCTCTCTCTGCCTGCCTCTCTGTCTACTTGTGATCTCTCTCTGTCAAATAAATAAATAAAATCTTTTAAAAAAGAGAATAGGTGATGTAAACAGACCTGTATATATTAAAAAAAAAAACTGATTTGTACTTAAAGACTTCAACAATTAAAACAACAAAACCAAAAGAATACCCCCAACCAAGATGACTTCTTTGGTGAATTTCTACCAAAAATGTAAGAAAGAATTCTACACCAATTCTTCCTTCCCAAAAGAACACTTTTGAACTCAGTGTTATGAAGTCAGCATTACCAGAACACCAAAAATAAAGACAACACAAGAGAACTATCGATTTCTCTCAAGAATATGGAACCAAAACTCCTTACGAAATTAGAAAATTGAATCCAGCAATACCTAAAAAGGATAACACAGAATGAACAACTGAGTCTGTACCATGAGTGCAAAATGGTTTTGTATCTGAAAAATGAAAATACTAAAATAAATACAGTATGATTGACGTATTACCAACAACTGGAAATAAAACATAAAGTACAACCTAACAATAGCATCAAAAAACAACATTAACTATTCAGGGATAAACATAACAAAATATGTACGAGATCTGTATGCTGATTAGAGAACCAAAGACTTAACTGAGTAAGAGATACACCATGCTTGTAGATGAGAAAACTTATTAATGTTAAAATCAATTTTCCTCAAAATGACCTGTAGTTTTGATACCCAACACAGCAGCCACTAGTAACATGGCTATTTGCATTTGCATTTAATTAAAATCACATAAAATTTAGAATTCATTTCCTCAATTTCTCTAACCACTTTTCAAGTAGTCAAGTCACATGTTGTCAGTCACTACCATACTGGACAGTGTAGATGGGAAACATTACCCTCATTATAAGAAGTTCTTATTGCTACCGGACAGTGCTAGCTACACAGTCAATGCAATCCAGTCAAAATCTCACCAAATTTCACAGAAATGAGGATGGAAAAAGAGGACCTCATATACTCTAAATAAATAAATAAGTAAGTAAGTAAATAAGTAATTTTTAAAAATTCTGAAAAAGTAGTACCAAGCTGAGGGATTGATATTACTGGATTTCATGATGTATAATGACTGCTAATAGTATATAAAGATGGTGTGGTATTGGCAAAAACATAAAGTCCAAATACATATACACACATACATAGGATCATTTGATTTGAACAAAGATACCAATGTAACTCATCAGAGAAAGGAGAGTCTTCAATAAATGGTACAGAAAAAGGTGGGATGTCCATACATAAAAATTAAGAACCTCAATCCATTCTCTTATCCATATAATATGAGAATGAGCTCAAAATGGATTAAACACCTAAATGTAAAACCTCAAAGTTATTATAAAACTTCTGAGAAAACATAAAGGAAAATCTTTAGGACAACTGTCTATGCAGAGATTCCTTGGATAAAACATAAAAAGCATAAGCCGCAAAAGAAAAATATACACAAATTCAGTTACAAAAAATTAAAAATCTCTGTTCTCTGAAAGATAGCCAGCATTTCCCCAGTTTTGAGAAATAATTGACACATATCAATATAAAAGTTTAAGATGTACAGCATGAAGGTTTGAGTTATAGATATACATCATATAATGATTACCCCAAATTTGGAACAGCCATGATCTCATATAAATACAATAAAAAGGAAAAAAAGTTCACCGTGTGGTAAGAACTCTCAAAATGCACTCCTTTAGCAACTTTCCTATATGCCATACAACAGACTCATGGTCATGATGCTGTCATTTCATCCTTAGTACTTACTTATAACTTGGCATTTGTGCCTTTTGACCACCTTCCTCAAATTCCTTCTCCCACTGAAAGACACCATTAAGAAAATGAAAAGCCAATGACCAGGAGAGAAAATATGCAAAATACGTATCTAATAAACTGTTATTTGGAATATATGAAAACTTATATGAAAGCTGAGTAATAAACCCAATGGGCAAAAAAAATATCTGAAGTCATTTCCCCAGATATATATGAGTTACATAAAACACATGAAAAGATAGGGTGCCTGGGTGGCTCAGTGTTTGCCTCTACCTTCGGCTCAGGTCATGATCCTAGGGTCCTGGGATTGAGCCCCATATCAGGCTCTCCACTCAGCGGGGAGACTGCTTTCCCTTCTCTGTCTCTGCCTGCCTCTCTGCCTACTTGTGATCTCTTATTTGATAGAGATCAAATAAATAAAATCTTAAAAACAAAACAAAACAGATGAAAAGAAACTTATCATTAGTCATTAAGTCAATGCAAATTAAGGCTACAATGACAGACCACTAAGATCTACTATACTGGTATTACAAAAAGACAAATAACTGGCAATGTCAAATACTGAGGATGCACAGACAGGGAATTCTACACTGTTGATGATGAAAAACAAAATGGTACCCTTGGGGATGATGCAAATACTATTCTTGACTGTAATTACAGGGTTAATAAGCTCATAAACATTCACAGACCTGTACACCAAGTGGGATTAATCTTACTGTATATGGATACCTCAGTACATCTGACCTTAAAAAATAATAATTTTCTTAAGTATTTTCTTTAAAATATTTTAACATTTCAGTTTTCCAAACTCCATTCAAACTTCTCTAACAACCCCTCTCATCATTTCCTTCTAAATGTACTTCTGAAAGCCTCCCATAACCATACTGATCAAACCTCAACTCCAAAGACAACCAAAGGTTCCGTATGACTAGACAATCTAGTATTTCCAATGCATAGTATTGTAGAGCTAATCACATAAACTTCACCAAGGATAAAACATGTAAAGCATTCCACCTCTGCAAAAGTACTATAGGAGCTCCACAATCATCTATGAAGAAAATCACCCGAGAAGAATAATCAAATGAAAGGAGTCTAGAAACAAAGGAAATCTTAGCGAGTGTTATGCATGTGATGCTAACAACAACAACAAATCACCACCCACATTCATACCTCTCTCCCACTGGGAGACATTGGGTGTGCAGACAAATCAAGAGAAAGGTAATTCACACCCCAAATCCCCTCATATCAAATTTCCCTGTCATGCAAACCAAATCACAGGACAACATCCAAGTATTGGAAGTATAGGATAGTTCAGAGTGTAATGGGGAGCATTTCACAGAAGTGCTTTATACTGAGAAAAATGAGAGCTGGAAATTGAGAAGAAACAGTTTTTATTTCATTATGAAATAGACACATGCCTACCACAGTTCTGAATCTTCAATGTAAAGAAACTGTAAAATCTAAGGCATAATAGCACCCATACTGCAGAGTACAAAGGAATGCCTCTTATCATCTTCCTAATGCCTGGTCTGTCAGAAAGGTGATATGACTTGGCAGAAGAGGACAAAACTAGTCCAAAAGCCTAGTCCAGGTTCTACTACTACTAACCTGTTTCGTGACTTGGGGCCAGTCACTTAAACTCACTGGATTCTAGTGTTCCTGGATGTAATGACTGGATAATATGATCTCTAAGGTCCATTCTAAAGCAATTTTTTCATGGAGGAAACACAGTACCCAGGGCAATTCAAAGAATTCTAGCTCTTCTTGGCCAGCTACAACTATAGTCATTATGAATGTGGACTGAACATTCGTTCATTTTATAAAAATGTTCCTTATTTATTTCCCAATAGCCTATAGGCTCTAAGTAGAAAGCACAGTGCTGCTCAACAAACCCTATGCAAAAGAAACATATAGAAAACAACACCAAGGGCCATCACAAACTGCTAAAAGCCAGGGATAAAGAGAAATCTTAAAAGCAACTAAGACACACTTTGCAGACAAAGACAAAAGGGGGTGGGGGGTGGCAGTAGATTACTCATCTAAAATAATGAAACCCAGAAAACAATGGAACACCACCTTTAAGGTACTGAAAGAAATAAACTGAACCCAGAATTCTATACCCACTGAAAACATCTTTCAAAACAAGGACAGAAACTGGAAGCCTCATACACTGTTGGCAATACAAAATGGTCCAGCCACTCTGGAAAACAGCCTACACTTCAAAAGGTTAAAGAGTTACCATTTGTCCCAGGGATTCCAAGTCTAAGCCTATATCCCAGAGAAATTAAAACATGTATCCATACAAAAATGTGTACACTAATGTTCACGGCAGCATTATTCATTAATAGCCAAAAGGTGGTTTACCTATACAACAGAATATTATTTGGCTATTAACAGCAGTAGGTCATGATACATGCTACAACATACATGTTTCCAAGGAGAGCCTTAGAAACATGATGGTAGTGAAAGAACCCAGTTACAAGAGACACATGTCATCTGATTCCATTTATACAGAATACCCAGAACCCTGAATCTTTAGAGAGAGAGTTTATCAGGGGTTCCCTAGGACTGGGGATGGCTGTGTGCACTGGTAGTGGGGGCACCCTGGAAGGGTGACAGGGAGAAACCAGGGGATTCCTTTTGGGGGGTGATGAAATGAGGCCACAGTTCATAATTCTGCCAATACACTAAAGAGCAATGAACTGCACACTTTAAATAGATGAACTGTATTATATATGTGTTGTATCCTCAAAAAGCTGTTATCAGAAGAAAAGCAAAATAAAAACTGAGAAATAAAAAACAGAAGAATCAATCACCGGCAGACCCAAACTATAAGAATGTTACAGGAAGGGGCACCTGGGTGGCTCAGTGGGTTAACCCCTGCCTTCGGCTCAGGTCATGATCTCAGGGTCCTGGGATCTCTACTCAGCGGGGAGCCTGCCTCCCCCTCTCTGTCTGTCTGCCTCTCTGCCTCCTTGTGATCTCTCTCTGTCTGTCAAATAAATACAATCTTAAAAAAAAAAAAAAAGAGTGTTACAGGAAGTCCTTCAGGCAGAAGGAAAACATTACCACATGGTAATCTGGCTCTACACAAAGGAATGAAGAGCACCAGAAGTGGTATGTATGTGGAAAAATAGAAACGATTTCTTCTATTATGTTTTGCAATCTCTTTAAGATAACTGACTATATAAAAATTCTCTTATGGAGGATTACAACAGCACTAAGAGCAGAAAGGCTAGGTATAGGAAAGTGGCAGCATACTTGTATTCTTATACTACAGATGACCCTTGAACAACACGGTTTGAACTGCATGGGTCCAATTACAAGTGGATTTCTTTTCAAAAAATACATGGTACAAAAAATATTGTCAATGTATTTTCTCTTCCTTATGATTTTCATAGTATTTTCTTTTCTCAGTTACTTCACCACATTATACACTGTATACTATATACAGCATACATAATATGCTAACTGACTACTTATGTTATTGGTAAGTCTTCCTGTAAACAGTAGGCTGGAAGTATGTACATTCTGGGGGACTCTTAAGTTATATTTGGATTTCAACTATGTATGGGGCTGGCACCCCTAATCCCCAAGTTGTTCACTGGTCACCTGGATATGGAAAGAAGTGTATCTTTTGAAGATAATCTTAGATATATACTAAAGATGTATACTAAACAACTAAAACCAGAGAGTTACAGCTAAGAAGAAATGATGTAAACTGGATTAAAACAACAACAACAACTCAACTAAGCCAAAGACAGTAGAAGAAAAGAGGAAAGAGGATGGGTGGGGAAAAACAGAAAACAAATAGCAAGACAGATTTAAAACGAATCATATCAATAATCATAATAACCGAAAATGGACTTTTTAAAAGGGCAAAAACTACAATATTTACAAAAAAGAAACCCAATTATATCTGCATATAAGAAATCCACGTCAGGGACGCCTGGGTGGCTCAGTTGGTTAAGCGGCTGCCTTCGGCTCAGGTCATGATCCCAGCGTCCTGGGATCGAGTCCCACATCCGGCTCCTTGCTTGGCAGGGAGCCCGCTTCTCCCTCTGCCTCTGCCTGCCTCTCTGTCTGCCTGTGCTCGTTCTCTCTCTAATAAAAAAATAAAAAAAATCTTTAAAAAAAAAAAAAGAAATCCACGTCAAAGATAAAGACAAATATGGATAACGGTCTGTCATGCTAACCCTATTCATTTACTCAATCTACTTAGTACATGACAAAGTAGTATCAGAGCAAAAAAATTACATGATAAAGGTGATCTCATAATGACAAAGGGCTCAATTCCTCAAGACATAATTCTACATGCTTAATCCATCTAATAAGCAGAAGAATTAAATTAGAAGTAAAAAACAGCAGGATAACTGGAAAATCCTCACATTTTGGAAATGAAGCAACAATTCAAAATAAAGCATCAGCCAAAAGAGA